>JAXIVH010000009.1:13834072-13984072 GCA_036785325.1 Urophycis tenuis | reverse complement strand
TCTCCCTGGACTTCCCCCTTCCCTCCTTCGACGGCTCCGTCCCTACTTCCACAGACAGAATTCAAATAAAAGCCTGAGTGCAGAAACTGTCTCTTCTATTGGGTCTTTGTCTCCGGGGTACCTGGCACATTTGGCTACTCGTTGCTTCTGAGCTTAACAGAACGTTCAAGCCATCATGAGCCAAGCCGGGTCCCCAGGGGCAGGGAGCCAGGCACCTGCAGATGTAAGAAATTTGATTTCAAATCAGGCTCAAGAGCTTGCCGATCTGCAGCAGGAGTTGAGGAAGGCTTTTCCCACTGTGCAAAGCCAGATTGCTGTTCTGGAAAGTGCATCCCGTTCCACGGTAGGAAGTGTGGCGTCCCTTTCCAACCAAGTGAATGCCATCTCAGGGGCCTTGGCCGACATTCAGAGGTCCCTGGACGCCCTTACATTCCGGACACCTGTAAGCGGGCTTCTGGATCCCGTCCCCGACTCCAGGCCCAGTCCTCCCAGCGCAGCGACTAGCTCTGTGGCCGCCCCAGCCCAACAGCACCCCCAATCTGAGCCCAACTTAGTCAGCCCAAGGCCGTTCGATGGAGATTTCAACCACTGCCGGGGTTTCCTTGCCCAATGTGAGTTACTTTTTACTCACCAGCCTTCCAGATATTCCTCAGATGGGTCTAAGATAGCTTTTGTTATGTCCCTTCTGGTCAACGAGGCCCCCGCTATAGCTGCAGTTGGAGGAAACCCTGTTCTTGCCACCAACTACTCCCAGTTCAAGAGGGAGTTTCAGGCAGTGTTTGATCACCCTGTAGACGGGAAGGACGCTGCCAGTCGTTTGCTGGTAATCTGCCAGGGGTCTCGCTCTGTGGCTCAGTACACCCTGGAGTTCCGTATCCTGGCAGCGGAGAGCCGGTGGGACAACAACGCCCTTCTCAGTGTATATCGCAAGGGGTTGAGCGACGCCGTCAAGGATCTTATTGTCCGTGACTGCCCGGAGACCCTCAATGACTTGATCTCCCTGGCCCTCCAGATGGACTCCCGGCTTCAGGAACGTCGTGCGGACCGAGCCCATCGAAGCTCTCTTTACCAACCCCCCAATCGCCTGGCTTCAGAGGCTCCCGTTTTTTTTTTCTGCTAGCCGAGCTAGGCCCCCTCACTCACCTGTGCGCCCCCCAGTTCCTTCTACCCCTGGCTCAGGAGAGCCCATGGAGATTGGCCGATCTCGACTCACAGCAGAGGAGAGAGAACAGAGACTGAACAGCCAGCTGTGTCTCTACTGTGGTGAGTCAGGTCATTTAATCCGTGCTTGCCCAACTCGCCCAAAAGATCCTGCTCGCCGGTAGGGGCTATACGGGTGAGCAAGACTAAGTTCCCCCAGCCCAAGAAGAATCCCAATCGTCTTTTTCCTGTTACTCTTGCCTGGGGCACAGAGACGGTTTCAGTCAGCGCCCTTATAGACTCCGGTGCGGACGAGTGCTCATGGACGTTTCCTTTGCTCGCCAAGCAGGTGTCCCCTTGGTTTCCTTAGACCACTCGTTGTCCCCCCAGGCCATCGACGGACGTTCGTTGGGTACCATCTCCTATTCCACCGAACCCCTATGCTCACCCTTTCGGGTAATCACACTGAGTCAATCCGTTTCTTTGTTTTACATGCCCCGACAGCGCCCTTGGTGTTGGGTCGACCTTGGTTAGAGAAGCATGAGCCCCACATCTCCTGGGCCTCTGGACGGATCCTGGGGTGGAGCACTGCGTGCCATGCAACCTGCCTGCGTTCTGCCCTGTCACCGGCCTGTGGTTCCAAAGCAGTGTCCTCTCCCCCGGATCTCACGGATGTTCCCTACGTGTATCATGACCTTGCACTAGTGTTTAGTAAAGACAAGGCCCTTTCACTTCCCCCTCACCGGCCGTACGATTGCGCCATCAATCTCCTTCCTGGGACCCCTTATCCTAAGGGACGGCTATAGAACCTCTCTCTCCCAGAGAAGGAGGCGATGCGCAACTATATTGCAGATTCCCTGCACTCAGGCATCATCAGACCCTCGTCTTCCCCCCTTGCAGCAGGCTTCTTCTTTGTGGCAAAAAAAGATGGCGGCCTGAGACCTTGTATTGATTACCGTGGGCTAAATGACATCACTGTGAAGAATAAGTATCCTCTCCCCCTTATCAGCTCCACATTCGAGCCACTTACTCATGCCCGAGTATTCACTAAGCTCGACCTCCGCAACGCCTACCACCTAGTTCGGATAAGGGAGAACGACGAATGGAAGACGGCCTTCAACACCCATCTTGGCCATTTCGAGTATCGGGTAATGCCATTTGGCCTATCCAACGCCCCGGCCTTTTTCCAAGCTCTAGTGAATGATGTGCTAAGAGACATGCTGAATATCTTTGTGGTGGTGTACCTGGACGACATCCTCATCTTCTCCAGGTCCTTGGAGGAACATCACCAGCACGTCCGCCTGGTTCTTCAGCGACTGTTGGAGAACCGCCTCTACGTCAAGGCCGAAAAATGTGTGTTCCACTCTGACTCTGTGACATACCTGGGCAACGTAGTGGAGAATGGACAGACGCGGGTGGATCCTGCCAAGGTCAAGGCGGTAGAGGAATGGCCACGTCCTAACAATCGCACTCAGCTGAGGCGTTTCCTGGGATTTGCCGGTTTCATCCGTCGGTTCATCAAGGGGTTCAGCCAAATCGCCGCCCCTCTCAATGCCCTCACCTCCACCTCTCGCCTTTTCTCCTGGACGACAGAGGCGGAGGCGGCTTTCTGCAAGCTCAAGAGCCTGTTCATGTCTGCTCCCGTGCTGGTCTATCCCGACCCGTCAAGGCAGTTTATTGTTGAAGTGGATGCTTCGGATACGGGCATCGGGGCAGTCCTCTCCCAACGGTCTGAGGAGGACCAGAGAGTGCATCCTTGTGCCTACTTCTCAAGGAGTTACGACCCGGCTGAGAAGAACTACGACGTGGGCAATAAGGAACTACTGGCGGTCCATGAGGCACGGAGAGAGTGGAGACACTGGTTGGAGGGAGCGAAGCTGCCGTTCATAGTGTGTTCAGACCACAAGAATCTGACCTACTTAAGGACAGCGCAGAGGCTTAACTCCAGACAGGCCCGCTGGGCCCTATTCTTCAGCCGGTTTGATTTTGCCCTCACCTACCGCCCGGGTTCCAAGAACATCCGGGCTGATGCTCTCTCCCGTCAGCTCGCTACGGAACTCCCGGAGATCCAACAGGGGCTGGACACCATCCTTCCCCCTGCCAGAGTGGTGGGTGTGGTCACCTGGGCTATTGAATCTGTAGTAAGACAGGCCCAGCGAACCCAGCCCGGTCCGGGCAATGGACCACAAAACAGGCTGTTCGTCCCCACCACTGTCCGTCCCCAAGTGTTGGAGTGGGGTCACTCCAGTCACATTGCCTGTCACCCAGGGGAACGGCGGACAGCCGAATTCATCAGCCGCAGATTCTGGTGGTCCTCCCTCAACAAGGATGTCAAGGAGTTTGTGGCTGCCTGCACCATTTGCGCACGGAGCAAGGCCTCCCATCGTCCACCAGCAGGCCTTCTACAACCCCTTCCTGTCCCCAATCGGCCATGGTCCCACATTGGGATGGACTTTGTTACAGGGCTCCCCGTATCCCAGGGCAATGACACGATCCTGACTGTGGTTGACCGGTTCTCTAAGGCAGTCCACTTTATTCCACTCCCCAAGCTTCCTTCTGCTGCAGAGACTGCAGACCTTCTCACCCTCCATGTCGTTCGCCTGCATGGAATTCCCTCAAACATTGTGTCTGACCGTGGTCCCCAATTCGTCTCGAAGGTGTGGCAGGCCTTTTGTAAGGGGATTGGGGCCACGGCCAGCCTCTCCTCGGGCTACCACCCGCAGACCAATGGGCAAACAGAGCGTGCCAACCAGACACTGGAGACAACCCTTCGCTGTGTCACCACCAGCAACCCTTCGACCTGGTCCACATAACTACCCTGGGTGGAGTACTCTCTCAACACCATGGAGAGCTCAGCCACTGGGATGTCCCCTTTCCAATGCTCCCTGGGTTACCAACCCCCTCTGTTTCCCCAACAGGAGCTGGAGGTGGCAGTCCCATCCACCAGGGCCCACATCCGCCGGTGTAGACGTGTCTGGAGAGCCGCCCGGGCTGCGCTGCTTCGTGTCACTGCACAAGCCCAGCGCGGGGCCAACCGGCAGAGGGTGTGTGCGCCTGTCTACCAGCCTGGCCAGAAGCTTTGGCTGTTGGCCCGGGACCTGCCCCTCCAGACCTCCCAGACCTCTACCCGCAAGCTGGATCCCCGATATGTTGGCCCCTACCCTGTGGACCGTGTCATCAGCCCGGTTGCGGTACGGCTGATTCTCCCTTCTGCCCTCAAGGTTCACCCAGTGTTCCATGTGTCCCAGCTTAAGCCTGTGGCCACCAGCTCCTTGTCGCCCCCTGATTCAGCTCCTCCGCCTCCCTGCGTCCTGGCTGATGGTGACACGGTGTGGACGGTCCGGAAGCTGCTCGCTGTCCGCCGCCGTGGTCGGGGTTTCCGGTATTTGGTGGACTGGGAGGGCTACGGCCCTGAGGAGTGGTGCTGGGTGCCTGCTTCCTACCTGGCTGACCCCTCCTTGTTGGATGCCTTCTATCGGGACAACCCGGGTGCCCCCGGGCGGTCGTCCGGTGCCTCCCCTCAGGGGGGGGGGTACTGTTGGGGCTCTCCATCAGCCGGCAGCCTGCACAGCCAATCAGCCCAGCACAGGTGCTGGCAATGCCAATCAGCCCAGTGGACCCGCTACTCTCTCACCTCTCCCTGGACTTCCCCCTTCCCTCCTTCGACGGCTCCGTCCCTACTTCCACAGACAGAACTCAAATAAAAGCCTGAGTGCAGAAACTGTCTTGTCTATTGGGTCTTTGTCTCCGGGGTACCTGGCACATTTGGCTACTGGTTGCTTCTGAGCTTAACACCCCCCCCATTACTGAGCCAGGATTGGAAATTTCTAGCCACCCCGGGTGTGGGCTTCATAAAAAAATAGATAAATAAATAAAAAAAAAAAAAAAAAAAAAAAAAAATCATAACAGACCCCCCCCCCCCCCCCCCCCCATTACTGAGCCAGGATTGGAAATGTCTAGCCACCCCGGGTGTGGGCTTTATAAAAAAAAAAATAAAAAAATAAAAATCATAACAGACCCCCCCCCCCCCCCCATTACTTAGCCAGGATTGGAAATTTCTAGCCACCCCGGGTGTGGGCTTTATAAAAAAAAAAAAAACTAAAAAAAAAAAAAAAAAAAAAAAAAAAATCATAACAGACCCCCCCCCCCCCCCCCCCCCCCCCCCCATTACTGAGACAGGATTGGAAATGTCTATCCACCCCGGGTGTGGGCTTTATAAAAAGAAAAAAAAAAAATCATAACAGACCCCCCCCCCCCCCATTACTGAGCCGGAATTGAAATTTATAGCCACCCCGGGTGTGGGCTTTATAAAAAAAAAAAAAAATAAAAAAAAAAAAAAAAAAATTCATAACAGACCCCCCCCCCCCCCCCCATTACTGAGCCGGAATTGGAAATTTATAGCCACCCCGGTTGTGGGCTTTATAAATAAAAAATAAAAATAAAAAATCATAACAGACCCCCCCCCCCATTACTGAGCCAGGATTGGAAATTTCTAGCCACCCCGGGTGTGGGCTTTATAAAAAAAAAAAAAAGATAAAAAAATAAAATAAATAAAAATCATAACAGACCCCCCCCCATTACTGAGCCAGGATTGGACATTTCTAGCCACCCTGGGTGTGGGCTTTATAAAGAAAAAGTAAAAATAAATAAATAAAATAAATTAAAAAAAAAAAATCATAACAGACCCCCCCCCCCATTACTGAGCCAGGATTGAAAATTTCTAGCCACCCCAGGTGTGGGCTTTATAAAAATAAAATAAATAAAAATTCATAACAGACCCCCCCCCCCCCATTACTAAGCCAGGATTGGAAATTTCTAGCCACCCCGGGTGTGGGCTTTATAAAAAAAAAGTAAAAATAAAAAAAAAATAATTAATAATAAAAAAAAAATCATAACAGACCCCACCCCATTACTGAGCCAGGATTGGACATTTCTAGCCGGCCCGGGTGTGGGCTTTATAAAAAAAAAAAAAAAAAAAAAATTCGTAACAGACCCCCCCATTACTGAGCCAGGATTGGAAATTTCTAGCCACCACAAACTGATACTCATCGGACTCGAGGCAAAAATGGACATTACCAGCACTTTCACACGGACTCACAACATCTCATCGGAGATAGCGAGACCACCGGGCGCCCCTTGGATTGTTATCGGGTCCGGCAGGCGCCGAAGGCGGTGCAGGGAGAGGAGGCAGAAGCGCGGATGCCGGGGAGGCCTGCTAGCTCGGCTAAGAAACCGACCGCACAGACCTCCACTACCATCAATCTTCCTGACAAACGCCAGATCCCTCGCAAACAAGATGGATGAGCTGCAGTCATGTATCACCTTCGACAACTTCGTCCGCGAGTGCTGTCTGCTGATTGTCAGCGAATCCTGGCTGCGCCCGCATATCCCCGATGCTACAGTGGAGCTAGCAGGCCGCACCATTCACCGCCACGACCGGACCAGAGCCTCCGGTAAGACCATAGGAGGGGGACTCTGTGTGTATGTACTCCAGAACTGGTGCTCGGACAGCAGAGTAATTGACACCTACTGCTCACCGGACCTAGAGGCCATGTCTGTCCAGTGTCGGCCGTTCTACCTGCCACGGGAGATTACAGCAGCCATCATCACCGCTGTTTACATACCTCCCGATGCTAACGTTAGCATGGCACTCGGCCAGCTCCAGCTCATGGTCACTGAACAGCAGAGAGCTCATCCGGATGGCGTACAAATCATCGCCAGGGACTTTAATAAAGCAAACCTCAAGACTGTTCTCCCCAAATTCCATCAGCACGTCAAGTGTGCAACGAGGGGAAAAAACACACTGGACCATGTTTACTCAAACATAAAACATGCATACAGGGCGACCCCCGTCCCCCACCTTGGACAATCTGACCACCTCTCTCTGTTCCTCTTCCCAGCCTACACCCCCCTCAGAAGACAAACCAAACCAGCCACCCAGACCTTCAAAGCCTGGCCTGAAAATGCTCTTGCCCAGCTGCAGGACTGCTTTGCCTGCACAGAGTAGAGCATCTTTGAAGATCAGGACCTGGACACATACACCGAGTCTGTCCTCTTCTACATCAGGTGCTGTGCAGAACATGTCACGGAGGACAGACGCATCCGGGTCTTTCAAACAGGAAGCCCTGGATGACAAAAGAAGTCCAGACCCTGATCAGAGCTCGAAACTTGGCCTTCAGGACCGGCGACAGAGAACTTTACAGCACTGCCAGAGCTGACCTGAGGAGGGGCATCAAGCTGGCGAAGGACTCCTACAAGAGGAAAATAGAGGGACACCTGACGGACAACAACCCGCATCAGATGTGGAGGGGCATCCAGGCTCTAACCAACTACAAAGGCCAGGCCCCTCCCACATCCTCCAGCAGCAGCAGCAGCTCACTGGCAGAGGAGCTGAACAGCTTCTTTGCCCGCTTCGAGACCACCACCACTCACCTGCAGCCACTGCCTCCCCCCGGTTCCAGCACCCCACCCCTCTCTCTCCAGGAGCATGAGGTGAGAAAAAACCTGAGAGCAGTGAATCCCAGGAAAGCTGCTGGTCCTGACGGCATCCCCGGGGCGGTGATCAAAGCATGTGCCGACCAACTGGCAGGGATCCTCACCAGACTGTTCAACCTCTCCCTGTCACATGCCACCGTCCCCACATGCCTGAAGGCCTCCACCATCATCCCCATTCCCAAGAATTCACACAATAGACAGCCTGAATGATTACAGACCCATTGCCCTGACGTCTATAATCATGAAGTGCCTGGAGCGATCAGTCTCCCACCACCTCAGAGACTGTCTCCCTCCCTCCTTCGACCCCGACCAGTTTGCATACAGGGCAAACCGGTCTACGGAGGATGCCATCGCCCTTTACACTCCACACATCGCTGAGTCACCTGGAGAACAAGAAGAGCTACGTGAGGATGCTCTTCGTGGACTACAGCTCGGCTTTCAACACCAACCTACCAGACATTCTTTTCTCCAAACTACTGGAATTACAGATCCCCCTCTCCACCTGCAACTGGATCAAAAGCTTTCTGACGAGCCGCCCACAGTCTGTGAGACTTGGCCCCATCACTCCTCCACAATCACACTCAGCACTGGCTCCCCTCAAGGCTGTGTTCTGAGCCCCCTGCTGTACGCCCTGTACACCCACGACTGCTCTCCAGCCCACCCAACCAACCGCATCATAAAATATGCGGACGACACAACAGTGGTTGGGCTCATCTGCAACAACGACGAGACAGCATACAGGGATGAAGTGCAGAAACTGTCATCCTGGTGCTCGGAATATAACCTGACCCTGAATGTCCTGAAAACTAAAGAACTCATCATGGACTTCAGGAGGATCAGACAGGACCACACCCCCCTCCTCATCAACGGAGAGCAAGTGGAGACTGTTACCACCTTCAGGTTTCTGGGCACCCACATCGCTGCAGATCACACATGGACTCACAACACCGGGATGCTGGTAAAGAAGGCTCAGCAGCGGCTACATTTCCTGCGTGTCCTTAAGAAGAACAATCTGGACACGAGGCTGCTGCTGGCCTTCTACCACTCATCAATTGAGAGCGTACTGACGTATTGTCTGGGCGTCTGGTACGCAGGCTCCACAGCCAAGGACAGGAAGGCAGTACAGAGGGTAATAAACACTGCTAAAAAGATCATCGGCTGGCCTCTGCCCAGCCTGGAAGAAAACGCCACATCCTGCTTTCTCCGGAGAATCATGGCCATCACTAGAGACCCTTCACACCCGGCCCACCCTTTGTTTGATCTGTTGCCTTCGGGGAGACGCTACAGGTCAACAAAATCACACACAAACAGACTGACGAAGAGCTTCTTCCCCTGGGCCATCACAACTGCAAACAGCTGCGGATACACACACTGCCGCCCCCCTGGACAATAACCAACCACCTACCTACCTCCTCCCACCGCCCCCCCCCCCCCATCAGCACCTTGGACAGCTCCGGCCTCTGTGTCATGTTTGCACCTCATGGCCCAATGATGTGTGAAATGTTTACACCATTCTTTTAAATAGTGTAAATTATTTTATATTTATTCTGTTCATTTGCACTACAGTTACAGTATTCATTATTGCACTCCTTTTAATCCTTGTTTGTGTTTTTGTTTTTGTTTTTTTTGTTGTTTGTTGTGCACGGTAGCTCTGTGGGAGCGCTCCCCCTTAATTTTGTTGTTGTACAATGAGAAATAAAAGTCTATCAATCTATCTATCTATCTATCTATCTATCTATCTATCTGCAACACCTCAACCCGACCACCAACACGTCGACATCTCGAGGGAATCGAACCGCCGCAGCCGGGTTGGTGAGTGACCTTCTCCGTCCCCCGGCTCTAACCACTGAGCGACAGTCACTCCTTGCCGTTGTTACCGAATTTTCGTCCCTATCTCAGTGACGTAGTGGTTGCCAGTCATCTCCAAAAACAAAACAAAAAAGCAGGCTAACGGGTCTGTCTGTCGACACCTCAACCCGACCACCAACACTCCAACATCTCGAGGGAATCGAACCGCCGCCGCCGGGTCGGTGAGTGACCTTCTCCGTCCCCCGGCTCTAACCACTGAGCCACAGTCACTCCTTGCCGTTGTTACCGAATTTTCGTCCCTATCTCAGTGACGTAGTGGTTGCCAGTCATCTCCAAAAACAAAACAAAAAATCAGGTTAACGGGTCTGTCTGTCTGTCTGTCGACACCTCATCCCGACCACTAACACTCCAACATCTCGAGGGAATCGAACCGCCGCCGCCGGGTCGGTGAGTGACCTTCTCCGTCCCCCGGCTCTAACCACTGAGCCAGAGTCACTCCTTGCGGTTGTTACCGAATTTTCGTCCCTATCTCAGTGACGTAGTGGTTGCCAGTCATCTCCAAAAACAAAAGAAAAAATCAGGCTAACGGGTCTGTCTGTCTGTCGACACCTCAACCCGACCACCAACACTCCAACATCTCGAGGGAATCGAACCGCCGCCGCCGGGTCGGTGAGTGACCTTCTCCGTCCCCCGGCTCTAACCACTGAGCCAGAGTAACTCCTTGCCGTTGTTACCGAATTTTCGTCCCTATCTCAGTGACGTAGTGGTTGCCAGTCATCTCCAAAAACAAAACAAAAAATCAGGCAAACGGGTCTGTCTGTCGACACCTCAACCCGATCCACCAACACTCCAACATCTCGAGGGAAGCGAACCGCCGCCGCCGGGTCGGTGAGTGACCTTCTCCGTCCCCCGGCTCTAACCACTGAGCCACAGTCACTCCTTGCCGTTGTTACCGAATTTTCGTCCCTATCTCAGTGACGTAGTGGTTGCCAGTCATCTCCAAAAACAAAACAAAAAATCAGGCTAACGGGTCTGTCTGTCTGTCTGTCGACACCTCATCCCGACCACTAACACTCCAACATCTCGAGGGAATCGAACCGCCGCCGCCGGGTCGGTGAGTGACCTTCTCCGTCCCCCAGCTCTAACCACTGAGCCAGAGTCACTCCTTGCGGTTGTTACCGAATTTTCGTCCCTATCTCAGTGACGTAGTGGTTGCCAGTCATCTCCAAAAACAAAAGAAAAAATCAGGCTAACGGGTCTGTCTGTCTGTCGACACCTCAACCCGACCACCAACACTCCAACATCTCGAGGGAATCGAACCGCCGCCGCCGGGTCGGTGAGTGACCTTCTCCGTCCCCGGCTCTAACCACTGAGCCAGAGTAACTCCTTGCCGTTGTTACCGAATTTTCGTCCCTATCTCAGTGACGTAGTGGTTGCCAGTCATCTCCAAAAACAAAACAAAAAATCAGGCAAACGGGTCTGTCTGTCGACACCTCAACCCGATCCACCAACACTCCAACATCTCGAGGGAAGCGAACCGCCGCCGCCGGGTCGGTGAGTGACCTTCTCCATCCCCCGGCTCTAACCACTGAGCCAGAGTCACTCCTTGCCGTTGTTACCGAATTTTCGTCCCTATCTCAGTGACGTAGTGGTTGCCAGTCATCTCCAAAAACAAAAAAAAAAATCAGGCTAACGGTTCTGTCCGTCTGTCGACACCTCAACCCGACCACCAACACTCCAACATCTCAAGGGAATCGAAACGCCGCCGCCGGGTCGGTGAGTGACCTTCTCCGTCCCCCGGCTCTAACCACTGAGCCAAAGTCACTCCTTGCCGTTGTTACCGAATTTTCATCCCTATCTCAGTGACGTAGTGGTTGCCAGTCATCTCCAAAAACAAAACAAAAAAATCAGGCTAACGGGTCTGTCTGTCTGTCTGTCGACACCTCAACCCTACCACCAACACTCCAACAACTCGAGGGAATCGAACCGCCGCCGCCGGGTCGGTGAGTGACCTTCTCAGTCCCCCGGCTCTAACCACTGAGCCAAAGTCACTCCTTGCCATTGTTACCGAATTTTCATCCCTATCTCAGTGACGTAGTGGTTGCCAGTCATCTCCAAAAACAAAACAAAAAATCAGGTTAACGGGTCTGTCTTTCAACACCTCAACCCGACCACCAACACTCCAACAACTCGAGGGAATCGAACCGCCACCGCCTGGTCGGTGAGTGACCTTCTCAATCCCCCGGCTCTAACCACTGAGCCACAGTCAATCCTTGCCGTTGTTACCGAATTTTCGTCCCTATCTCAGTGACGTAGTGGTTGCCAGTCATCCCCAAAAACAAAACAAAAAATCAGGCTAACGGGTCTGTCTGTCTGTCGACACCTCAACCCGACCACCAACACTCCAACATCTCGAGGGAATCGAACCGCCGCCGCCGGGTCGGTGAGTGACCTTCGCCGTCCCACGGCTCTAACCACTGAGACAGAGTTACTCCTTGCCGTTGTTAACGAATTTTCGTCCCTATCTCAGTGACGTAGTGGTTGCCAGTCATCTCCAAAAACGAAACAAAAATCAGGCTAACGGGTCTGTCTGTCGACACCTCAACCCGACCACCAACACTCCAACATCTCGAGGGAATCGAACCGCCGGGTCGGTGAGTGACCTTCTCCTTCCCCCGGCTCTAACCACTGAGCCACAGTCAATCCTTGCAATTGTTACCGAATTTTCATCCCTATCTCAGTGACGCAGTGGTTGCCAGTCATCTCCAAAAAAAAAAAAAAAAATCAGGCTAACGGGTCTGTCTGTCGACACCTCAACCCGACCACCAACACTCCAACATCTCGAGGGAATCGAACCGCCGCCGCCGGGTCAGTGAGTGACCTTCTCCGTCCCCCGGCTCTGACCACTGAGCCAGAGTCACTCCTTGCCGTTGTTACCGAATTTTCGTCCCTATCTCAGTGACGTAGTGGTTGCCAGTCATCTCCAAAAACAAAACAAATAATCAGGCTAACGGGTCTGTCTGTCTGTCGACACCTCAACCCGACCACCAACATCTCGAGGGAATCGAACCGCCGCGTCGGTGAGTGACCTTCTCCGTCCCCCGGCTCTAACCACTGAGCCACAGCCACTCCTTGCCGTTGTTACCGAATTTTCGTCCCTATCTCAGTGACGTAGTGGTTTCCAGTCATCTCCAAAAACAAAACAAAAAATCAGGCTAACGGGTCTGTCTGTCGACACCTCAACCCGACCACCAACACTCCAACATTTCGAGGGAATCGAACCGCCGCCGCCGGGTCGGTGAGTGACCTTCTCCGTCCCCCAGCTCTAACCACTGAGTCAGAGTCACTCCTTGCCGTTGTTACCGAATTTTCATCCCTATCTCAGTGACGTAGTGGTTGCCAGTCATCTCCAAAAATAGGACAAAAAATCAGGCTAACGGGTCTGTCTGTCGACACCTTAAACCGACCACCAACACTCCAACATTTCCATGAGAATCGAACCGCCGCCGCCGGGTCGGTGAGTGACCTCCGTCCCCCGGCTCTGACCACTGAGCCAGAGTCACTCCTTGCCGTTGTTACCGAATTTTTGTCCCTATCTCAGTGACGTAGTGGTTGCCAGTCATCTCCAAAAACAAAACAAAAAATCAGGCTAACGGGTCTGTCTGTCGACACCTCAACCCGACCACCAACACTCCAACATCTCGAGGGAATCGAACCTCCGCCGCCGGGTCGGTGAGTGACCTTCTCCGTCCCCCAGCTCTAACCACTGAGTCAGAGTCACTCCTTGCCGTTGTTACCGAATTTTCGTCCCTATCTCAGTGACGTAGTGGTTGCCAGTCATCTCCAAAAACAGGACAAAAAATCAGGCTAACGGGTCTGTCTGTCGACACCTTAACCCGACCACCAACACTCCAACATTTCCATGAGAATCGAACCGCCGCCGCCGCCGGGTCGGTGAGTGACCTTCTCCGTCCCCCGGCTCTGACCACTGAGCCAGAGTCACTCCTTGCCGTTGTTACCGAATTTTCGTCCCTATCTCAGTGACGTAGTGGTTGCCAGTCATCTCCAAAAACAAAACAAATAATCAGGCTAACGGGTCTGTCTGTCTGTCGACACCTCAACCCGACCACCAACACTCCAACATCTCGAGGGAATCGATCCTCCGCCGCCGGGTCGGTGAGTGACCTTCTTCGTCCCCCGGCTCTAACCACTGAGCCAGTCATTCCTTGCCCTTGTTACCGAATTTTCGACCCTATCTCAGTGACGTAGTGGTTGCCAGTCATCTCCAAAAACAAAAAAAAAAATCAGGCTAACGGTTCTGTCCGTCTGTCGACACCTCAACCCGACCACCAACACTCCAACATCTCAAGGGAATCGAAACGCCGCCGCCGGGTCGGTGAGTGACCTTCTCCGTCCCCCGGCTCTAACCACTGAGCCAAAGTCACTCCTTGCCGTTGTTACCGAATTTTCATCCCTATCTCAGTGACGTAGTGGTTGCCAGTCATCTCCAAAAACAAAACAAAAAAATCAGGCTAACGGGTCTGTCTGTCTGTCTGTCGACACCTCAACCCTACCGCCAACACTCCAACAACTCGAGGGAATCGAACCGCCGCCGCCGGGTCGGTGAGTGACCTTCTCAGTCCCCCGGCTCTAACCACTGAGCCAAAGTCACTCCTTGCCATTGTTACCGAATTTTCATCCCTATCTCAGTGACGTAGTGGTTGCCAGTCATCTCCAAAAACAAAACAAAAAATCAGGTTAACGGGTCTGTCTTTCTGTCAACACCTCAACCCGACCACCAACACTCCAACAACTCGAGGGAATCGAACCGCCACCGCCTGGTCGGTGAGTGACCTTCTCAATCCCCCGGCTCTAACCACTGAGCCACAGTCAATCCTTGCCGTTGTTACCGAATTTTCGTCCCTATCTCAGTGACGTAGTGGTTGCCAGTCATCCCCAAAAACAAAACAAAAAATCAGGCTAACGGGTCTGTCTGTCTGTCGACACCTCAACCCGACCACCAACACTCCAACATCTCGAGGGAATCGAACCGCCGCCGCCGGGTCGGTGAGTGACCTTCGCCGTCCCACGGCTCTAACCACTGAGACAGAGTTACTCCTTGCCGTTGTTAACGAATTTTCGTCCCTATCTCAGTGACGTAGTGGTTGCCAGTCATCTCCAAAAACGAAACAAAAATCAGGCTAACGGGTCTGTCTGTCGACACCTCAACCCGACCACCAACACTCCAACATCTCGAGGGAATCGAACCGCCGGGTCGGTGAGTGACCTTCTCCTTCCCCCGGCTCTAACCACTGAGGCACAGTCAATCCTTGCAATTGTTACCGAATTTTCATCCCTATCTCAGTGACGCAGTGGTTGCCAGTCATCTCCAAAAAAAAAAAAAAAAATCAGGCTAACGGGTCTGTCTGTCGACACCTCAACCCGACCACCAACACTCCAACATCTCGAGGGAATCGAACCGCCGCCGCCGGGTCGGTGAGTGACCTTCTCCGTCCCCCGGCTCTGACCACTGAGCCAGAGTCACTCCTTGCCGTTGTTACCGAATTTTCGTCCCTATCTCAGTGACGTAGTGGTTGCCAGTCATCTCCAAAAACAAAACAAATAATCAGGCTAACGGGTCTGTCTGTCTGTCGACACCTCAACCCGACCACCAACATCTCGAGGGAATCGAACCGCCGCGTCGGTGAGTGACCTTCTCCGTCCCCCGGCTCTAACCAGTGAGCCACAGCCACTCCTTGCCGTTGTTACCGAATTTTCGTCCCTATCTCAGTGACGTAGTTGTTGCCAGTCATCTCCAAAAACAAAACAAAAAATCAGGCTAACGGGTCTGTCTGTCGACACCTCAACCCGACCACCAACACTCCAACATTTCGAGGGAATCGAACCGCCGCCGCCGGGTCGGTGAGTGACCTTCTCCGTCCCCCAGCTCTAACCACTGAGTCAGAGTCACTCCTTGCCGTTGTTACCGAATTTTCATCCCTATCTCAGTGACGTAGTGGTTGCCAGTCATCTCCAAAAATAGGACAAAAAATCAGGCTAACGGGTCTGTCTGTCGACACCTTAACCCGACCACCAACACTCCAACATTTCCATGAGAATCGAACCGCCGCCGCCGGGTCGGTGAGTGACCTTCTCCGTCCCCCGGCTCTGACCACTGAGCCAGAGTCACTCCTTGCCGTTGTTACCGAATTTTCGTCCCTATCTCAGTGACGTAGTGGTTGCCAGTCATCTCCAAAAACAAAACAAAAAATCAGGCTAACGGGTCTGTCTGTCGACACCTCAACCCGACCACCAACACTCCAACATCTCGAGGGAATCGAACCTCCGCCGCCGGGTCGGTGAGTGACCTCTTCCGTCCCCCGGCTCTAACCACTGAGCCACAGTCACCCCTTACCCTTGTTACTGAATTTTCGTCCCTATCTCAGTGACGTAGTGGTTGCCAGTCATCTCCAAAAACAAAACAAAAAATCAGGCTAAGGGGCCTGTCTGTCTGTCGACACCTCAACCCGACCACCAACACTCCAACATCTCGAGGGAATCGAACCGCCGCCGCCGCCGGGTCGGTGAGTGACCTTCTCCGTCCCCCGGCTCTAACCACTGAGTCACAGCCAATCCTTGCCGTTGTTACCGAATTTTCGTCCCTATCTCAGTGACGTAGTGGTTGCAAGTCATCTCCAAAAACAAAACAAAAAATCAGGCTAACGGGACTGTCTGTCTGTCGACACCTCAACCCGACCACCAACACTCCAACATCTCGAGGGAATTGAACCGCCGCCGCCGGGTCGGTGAGTGACCTTCTCCGTCCCCCGGCTCTAACCACTGAGCCACAGCCACTCCTTGCCGTTGTTACCGAATTTTCGTCCCTATCTCAATGACGTAGTGGTTGCCAGTCATCTCCAAAAACAAAACAAAAAATCAGGCTAACGGTTCTGTCTGTCGACACCTCGACCCGACCACCAACACTCCAACATCTCGAGGGAATCGAACCGCCGCCGCCAGGTCGGTGAGTGACCTTCCCCATCCCCCGGCTCTAACCACTGAGCCACAGTCACTCCTTGCTGTTTTTACCGAATTTTCGTCCCTATCTCAGTGACGTAGTGGTTGCAAGTCATCTCCAAAAACAAAACAAAAAATCAGGCTAACGGGTCTGTCTGTTGACACCTAAACCCGACCACCAACATTCCAACATCTCGAGGGAATTGAACCGCCGCCGCCAGGTCGGTGAGTGACCTTCCCCGTCCCCCGGCTCTAACCACTGAGCCACAGTCACTCCTTGCTGTTTTTACCGAATATTCATCCCTATCTCAGTGACGTAGTGGTTGCAAGTCATCTCCAAAAACAAAACAAAAAATCAGGCTAACGGGTCTGTCTGTCTGTCAACACCTCAACCCGACCACCAACACTCCAACATCTCGAGGGAATCGAACCGCCGCCGCCAGGTCGGTGAGTGACCTTCTCCGCCCCCCGGCTCTAAACACTGAGTCACAGCCAATCCTTGCCGTTGTTACCGAATTTTCGTCCCTATCTCAGTGACGTAGTGGTTGCAAGTCATCTCCAAAAACAAAACAAAAAATCAGGCTAACGGGTCTGTCTGTCTGTCGACACCTCAACCCGACCACCAACACTCTAACATCTCGAGGGAATCGAACCGCCGCCGCCGGGTCGGTGAGTGACCTTCTCCGTCCCCAAGCTCTAACCACTGAGTCAGAGTCACTCCTTGCCGTTGTTACCGAATTTTCGTCCCTATCTCAGTGACGTAGTGGTTGCCAGTCATCTCCAAAAACAAAACAAAAAATCAGGCTAACGGGTCTGTCTGTCGACACCTCAACCCGACCACCAACACTCCAACATCTCGAGGGAATCGAACCGCCGCCGCCGGGTTGGTGAGTGACCTTCTCCGTCCCCCGGCTCTAACCACTGAGCCAGAGTCACTCCTTGCCGTTGTTACCGAATTTTCGTCCCTATCTCAGTGACGTAGTGGTTGCCAGTCATCTCCAAAAACAGGACAAGAAATCAGGCTAACGGGTCTGTCTGTCTGTCTGTCGACACCTTAACCCGACCACCAACAATCTAACTACTCGAGGGAATCGAACCGCCGCCGCCGGGTCGGTGAGTGACCTTCTCCATCCCCCGGCTCTAACCACTGAGCCACAGTCACTCCTTGCCGTTGTTACCGAATTTTCGTCCCTATCTCAGTGACGTAGTGGTTGCCAGTCATCTCCAAAAACAAAACAAAAAATCAGGCTAACGGGTCTTTCTGTCGACACCTCAACCCGACCACCAACACTCCAACATTTCGAGGGAATCAAACCGCCGCCGCCGGGTCGGTGAGTGACCTTCTCCGTCCACCAGCTCTAACCACTGAGTCAGAGTCACTCCTTGCCGTTGTTACCGAATTTTCGTCCCTATCTCAGTGACGTAGTGGTTGCCAGTCATCTCCAAAAACAGGACAAAAAATCAGGCTAACGGGTCTGTCTGTCGACACCTTAACCCGACCACCAACACTCCAACATTTCCATGAGAATCGAACCTCCGCCGCCGGGTCGGTGAGTGACCTTCTCCGTCCCCCGGCTCTAACCACTGAGCCACAGTCACTCCTTGCCCTTGTTACCGAATTTTCGTCCCTATCTCAGTGACGTAGTGGTTGCCAGTCATCTCCAAAAACAAAACAAAAAATCAGGCTAGGGGGCCTGTCTGTCTGTCGACACCTCAACCCGACCACCAACACACCAACATCTCGAGGGAATCGAACCGCCGCCGCCGGGTCGGTGAGTGACCTTCTCCGTCCCCCGGCTCTAAACACTGAGTCACAGCCAATCCTTGCCGTTGTTACCGAATTTTCGTCCCTATCTCAGTGACGTAGTGGTTGCAAGTCATCTCCAAAAACAAAACAAAAAATCAGGCTAACGGGTCTGTCTGTCTGTCGACACCTCAACCCGACCACCAACACTCCAACATCTCGAGGGAATCGAACCGCCGCCGCCGGGTCGGTGAGTGACCTTCTCCGTCCCCCGGCTCTAACCACTGAGCCACAGCCACTCCTTGCCGTTGTTACCGAATTTTCGTCCCTATCTCAGTGACGTAGTGGTTGCCAGTCATCTCCAAAAACAAAACAAAAAATCAGGCTAACGGGTCTGTCTGTCTGTCGACACCTCAACCCGACCACCAACACTCTAACATCTCGAGGGAATCGAACCGCCGCCGCCGGGTCGGTGAGTGACCTTCTCCGTCCCCAAGCTCTAACCACTGAGTCAGTCACTCCTTGCCGTTGTTACCGAATTTTCGTCCCTATCTCAGTGACGTAGTGGTTGCCAGTCATCTCCAAAAACAGGACAAAAAATCAGGCTAACGGGTCTGTCTGTCGACACCTTAACCCGACCACCAACACTCCAACATTTCCATGAGAATCGAACCGCCGCCGCCGGGTCGGTGAGTGACCTTCTCCGTCCCCCGGCTCTGACCACTGAGCCAGAGTCACTCCTTGCCGTTGTTACCGAATTTTCGTCCCTATCTCAGTGACGTAGTGGTTGCCAGTCATCTCCAAAAACAAAACAAATAATCAGGCTAACGGGTCTGTCTGTCTGTCGACACCTCAACCCGACCACCAACACTCCAACATCTCGAGGGAATTGAACCGCCGCCGCCGCCGGGTCGGTGAGTGACCTTCTCCGTCCCCCGGCTCTAACCACTGAGTCACAGCCAATCCTTGCCGTTGTTACCGAATTTTCGTCCCTATCTCAGTGACGTAGTGGTTGCAAGTCATCTCCAAAAACAAAACAAAAAATAAGGCTAACGGGTCTGTCTGTCTGTCGACACCTCAACCCGACCACCAACACTCCAACATCTCGAGGGAATCGAACCGCCGCCGCCGGGTCGGTGAGTGACCTTCTCCGTCCCCCGGCTCTAACCACTGAGCCACAGCCACTCCTTGCCGTTGTTACCGAATTTTCGTCCCTATCTCAGTGACGTAGTGGTTGCCAGTCATCTCCAAAAACAAAACAAAAAATCAGGCTAACGGGTCTGTCTGTCTGTCGACACCTCAACCGAACCACCAACATCTCGAGGGAATCGAACCGCCGCCGCCGGGTCGGTGAGTGACCTTCTCCGTCCCCCGGCTCTAACCACTGAGCCACAGCCACTCCTTGCCGTTGTTACCGAATTTCCGTCCCTATCTCAGTGACGTAGTGTTTTCCAGTCATCTCCAAAAACAAAACAAAAAATCAGGCTAACAGGTCTGTCTGTCGACACCTCAACCCGACCACCAACACTCCAACATTTCGAGGGAATCGAACCACCGCCGCTGGGTCGGTGAGTGACCTTCTCCGTCCCCCAGCTCTAACCACTGAGTCAGAGTCACTCCTTGCCGTTGTTACCGAATTTTCATCCCTATCTCAGTGACGTAGTGGTTGCCAGTCATCTCCAAAAACAGGACAAAAAATCAGGCTAACGGGTCTGTCTGTCTGTCTGTCGACACCTTAACCCGACCACCAACACTGCAACATTTCCATGAGAATCGAACCGCCGCCGCCGGGTCGGTGAGTGACCTTCTCCGTCCCCCGGCTCTGACCACTGAGCCAGAGTCACTCCTTGCCGTTGTAACCGAATTTTCGTCCCTATCTCAGTGACGTAGTGGTTGCCAGTCATCTCCAAAAACAAAACAAAAAATCAGGCTAAGGGGCCTGTCTGTCTGTCTGTCGACACCTCAACCAGACCACCAACACTCCAACATCTCGAGGGAATCGAACCGCCGCCGCCGCCGGGTCGGTGAGTGACCTTCTCCGTCCCCCGGCTCTAACCACTGAGTCACAGCCAATCCTTGCCGTTGTTACCGAATTTTCGTCCCTATCTCAGTGACGTAGTGGTTGCAAGTCATCTCCAAAAACAAAACAAAGAATCAGGCTAACGGGTCTGTCTGTCTGTCGACACCTCAACCCGACCACCAACACTCCAACATCTCGAGGGAATCGAACCGCCGCCGCCGGGTCGGTGAGTGACCTTCTCCGTCCCCCGGCTCTAACCACTGAGCCACAGTCACCCCTTGCCGTTGTTACCGAATCTTCGTCCCTATCTCAGTGACGTAGTGGTTGCCAGTCATCTCCAAAAACAAAACAAAAAATCAGGCTAACGGGTCTGTCTGTCAACACCTCAACCCGACCACCAACACTCCAACATCTCGAGGGAATCGAACCGCCGCCGCCGGGTCGGTGAGTGACCTTCTCCGTCCCCCGGCTCTGACCACTGAGCCAGAGTCACTCCTTGCCGTTGTTACCGAATTTTCGTCCCTATCTCAGTGACGTAGTGGTTGCCAGTCATCTCCAAAAACAAAACAAATGAACAGGCTAACGGGTCTGTCTGTCTGTCGACACCTCAACCCGACCACCAACACTCCAACATCTCGAGGGAATCGAACCTCCGCCGCCGGGTCGGTGAGTGACCTTCTCCGTCCCCCGGCTCTAACCACTGAGCCAGTCATTCCTTGCCCTTGTTACCGAATTTTCGACCCTATCTCAGTGACGTAGTGGTTGCCAGTCATCTCCAAAAACAAAAACAAAATCAGGCTAAGGGGCCTGTCTGTCTGTCGACACCTCAACCCGACCACCAACACACCAACATATCGAGGGAATCGAACCGCCGCCGCCGGGTCGGTGAGTGAACTTTTCCGTCCCCCGGCTCTAACCACTGAGCCACAGTCACCCCTTGCCGTTGTTACCAAATCTTCGTCCCTATCTCAGTGACGTAGTGGTTGCCAGTCATCTCCAAAAACAAAACAAAAAATCAGGCTAACGGGTCTGTCTGTCTGTCGACACCTCAACCCGACCACCAACACTCCAACATCTCGAGGGAATCGAACCGCCGCCGCCGCCGGGTCGGTGAGTGACCTTCTCCGTCCCCCGGCTCTAACCACTGAGTCACAGCCAATCCTTGCCGTTGTTACCGAATTTTCGTCCCTATCTCAGTGACGTAGTGGTTGCAAGTCATCTCCAAAAACAAAACAAAAAATCAGGCTAACGGGTCTGTCTGTCTGTCGACACCTCAACCCGACCACCAACACTCCAACATCTCGAGGGAATCGAACCGCCGCCGCCGGGTCGGTGAGTGACCTTCTCCGTCCCCCGGCTCTGACCACTGAGCCAGAGTCACTCCTTGCCGTTGTTACCGAATTTTCGTCCCTATCTCAGTGACGTAGTGGTTGCCAGTCATCTCCAAAAACAAAACAAATAATCAGGCTAACGGGTCTGTCTGTCTGTCGACACCTCAACCCGACCACCAACATCTCGAGGGAATCGAACCGCCGCCGCCGGGTCGGTGAGTGACCTTCTCCGTCCCCCGGCTCTAACCACTGAGCCACAGCCACTCCTTGCCGTTGTTACCGAATTTTCGTCCCTATCTCAGTGACGTAGTGGTTTCCAGTCATCTCCAAAAACAAAACAAAAAATCAGGCTAACGGGTCTGTCTGTCGACACCTCAACCCGACCACCAACACTCCAACATTTCGAGGGAATCGAACCGCCGCCGCCGGGTCGGTGAGTGACCTTCTCCGTCCCCCAGCTCTAACCACTGAGTCAGAGTCACTCCTTGCCGTTGTTACCGAATTTTCATCCCTATCTCAGTGACGTAGTGGTTGCCAGTCATCTCCAAAAATAGGACAAAAAATCAGGCTAACGGGTCTGTCTGTCGACACCTTAACCCGACCACCAACACTCCAACATTTCCATGAGAATCGAACCGCCGCCGCCGGGTCGGTGAGTGACCTTCTCCGTCCCCCGGCTCTGACCACTGAGCCAGAGTCACCCCTTACCCTTGTTACTGAATTTTCGTCCCTATCTCAGTGACGTAGTGGTTGCCAGTCATCTCCAAAAACAAAACAAAAAATCAGGCTAAGGGGCCTGTCTGTCTGTCGACACCTCAACCCGACCACCAACACTCCAACATCTCGAGGGAATCGAACCGCCGCCGCAGCCGGGTCGGTGAGTGACCTTCTCCGTCCCCCGGCTCTAACCACTGAGTCACAGCCAATCCTTGCCGTTGTTACCGAATTTTCGTCCCTATCTCAGTGACGTAGTGGTTGCAAGTCATCTCCAAAAACAAAACAAAAAATCAGGCTAACGGGTCTGTCTGTCTGTCGACACCTCAACCCGACCACCAACACTCCAACATCTCGAGGGAATTGAACCGCCGCCGCCGGGTCGGTGAGTGACCTTCTCCGTCCCCCGGCTCTAACCACTGAGCCACAGCCACTCCTTGCCGTTGTTACCGAATTTTCGTCCCTATCTCAATGACGTAGTGGTTGCCAGTCATCTCCAAAAACAAAACAAAAAATCAGGCTAACGGTTCTGTCTGTCGACACCTCGACCCGACCACCAACACTCCAACATCTCGAGGGAATCGAACCGCCGCCGCCAGGTCGGTGAGTGACCTTCCCCATCCCCCGGCTCTAACCACTGAGCCACAGTCACTCCTTGCTGTTTTTACCGAATTTTCGTCCCTATCTCAGTGACGTAGTGGTTGCAAGTCATCTCCAAAAACAAAACAAAAAATCAGGCTAACGGGTCTGTCTGTTGACACCTAAACCCGACCACCAACATTCCAACATCTCGAGGGAATTGAACCGCCGCCGCCAGGTCGGTGAGTGACCTTCCCCGTCCCCCGGCTCTAACCACTGAGCCACAGTCAATCCTTGCTGTTTTTACCGAATATTCATCCCTATCTCAGTGACGTAGTGGTTGCAAGTCATCTCCAAAAACAAAACAAAAAATCAGGCTAACGGGTCTGTCTGTCTGTCAACACCTCAACCCGACCACCAACACTCCAACATCTCGAGGGAATCGAACCGCCGCCGCCGGGTCGGTGAGTGACCTTCTCCGTCCCCCGGCTCTAACCACTGAGCCACAGTCACCCCTTGCCGTTGTTACCGAATCTTCGTCCCTATCTCAGTGACGTAGTGGTTGCCAGTCATCTCCAAAAACAAAACAAAAAATCAGGCTAACGGGTCTGTCTGTCAACACCTCAACCCGACCACCAACACTCCAACATCTCGAGGGAATCGAACCGCCGCCGCCGGGTCGGTGAGTGACCTTCTCCGTCCCCTGGCTCTAACCACTGAGCCAGAGTCACTCCTTGCCGTTGTTACCGAATTTTCGTCCCTATCTCAGTGACGTAGTGGTTGCCAGTCATCTCCAAAAACAGGACAAAAAATCAGGCTAACGGGTCTGTCTGTCTGTCTGTCGACACCTTAACCCGACCACCAACAATCTAACTACTCGAGGGAATCGAACCGCCGCCGCGGGGTCGGTGAGTGACCTTCTCCATCCCCCGGCTCTAACCACTGAGCCACAGTCACTCCTTGCCGTTGTTACCGAATTTTCGTCCCTATCTCAGTGACGTAGTGGTTGCCAGTCATCTCCAAAAACGAAACAAAAAATCAGGCTAACGGGTCTGTCTGTCGACACCTCAACCCGACCACCAACACTCCAACATCTCGAGGGAATCAAACCGCCGCCGCCGGGTTGGTGAGTGACCTTCTCCGTCCCCCGGCTCTAACCACTGAGCCAGAGTCACTCCTTGCCGTTGTTACCGAATTTTCGTCCCTATCTCAGTGACGTAGTGGTTGCCAGTCATCTCCAAAAACAGGACAAAAAATCAGGCTAACGGGTCTGTCTGTCGACACCTTAACCCGACCACCAACAATCTAACTACTCGAGGGAATCGAACCGCCGCCGCCGGGTCGGTGAGTGACCTTCTCCATCCCCCGGCTCTAACCACTGAGCCACAGTCACTCCTTGCCGTTGTTACCGAATTTTCGTCCCTATCTCAGTGACGTAGTGGTTGCCAGTCATCTCCAAAAACAAAACAAAAAATCAGGCTAACGGGTCTTTCTGTCGACACCTCAACCCGACCACCAACACTCCAACATTTCGAGGGAATCAAACCGCCGCCGCCGGGTCGGTGAGTGACCTTCTCCGTCCACCAGCTCTAACCACTGAGTCAGAGTCACTCCTAGCCGTTGTTACCGAATTTTCGTCCCTATCTCAGTGACGTAGTGGTTGCCAGTCATCTCCAAAAACAAAACAAAAAATCAGGCCAACGGGTCTGTCTGTCGACACCTCAACCCGACCACCAACACTCCAACATCTCGAGGGAATCGAACCTCCGCCGCCGGGTCGGTGAGTGACCTTCTCCGTCCCCCGGCTCTAACCACTGAGCCACAGTCACTCCTTGCCCTTGTTACCGAATTTTCGTCCCTATCTCAGTGACGTAGTGGTTGCCAGTCATCTCCAAAAACAAAACAAAAAATCAGGCTAGGGGGCCTGTCTGACTGTCGACACCTCAACCCGACCACCAACACACCAACATCTCGAGGGAATCGAACCGCCGCCGCCGGGTCGGTGAGTGACCTTCTCCGTCCCCCGGCTCTAAACACTGAGTCACAGCCAATCCTTGCCGTTGTTACCGAATTTTCGTCCCTATCTCAGTGACGTAGTGGTTGCAAGTCATCTCCAAAAACAAAACAAAAAATCAGGCTAACGGGTCTGTCTGTCTGTCGACACCTCAACCCGACCACCAACACTCTAACATCTCGAGGGAATCGAACCGCCGCCGCCAGGTCGGTGAGTGACCTTCTCCGTCCCCAAGCTCTAACCACTGAGTCAGAGTCACTCCTTGCCGTTGTTACCGAATTTTCGTCCCTATCTCAGTGACGTAGTGGTTGCCAGTCATCTCCAAAAACAGGACAAAAAATCAGGCTAACGGGTCTGTCTGTCGACACCTTAACCCGACCACCAACACTCCAACATTTCCATGAGAATCGAACCTCCGCCGCCGGGTCGGTGAGTGACCTTCTCCGTCCCCCGGCTCTAACCACTGAGCCACAGTCACTCCTTGCCCTTGTTACCGATTTTTCGTCCCTATCTCAGTGACGTAGTGGTTGCCAGTCATCTCCAAAAACAAAACAAAAAATCAGGCTAGGGGGCCTGTCTGTCTGTCGACACCTCAACCCGACCACCAACACACCAACATCTCGAGGGAATCGAACCGCCGCCGCCGGGTCGGTGATTGACCTTCTCCGTCCCCCGGCTCTAAACAATGAGTCACAGCCAATCCTTGCCGTTGTTACCGAATTTTCGTCCCTATCTCAGTGACGTAGTGGTTGCAAGTCATCTCCAAAAACAAAACAAAAAATCAGGCTAACGGGTCTGTCTGTCTGTCGACACCTCAACCCGACCACCAACACTCCAACATCTCGAGGGAATCGAACCGCCGCCGCCGGGTCGGTGAGTGACCTTCTCCGTCCCCCGGCTCTAACCACTGAGCCACAGCCACTCCTTGCCGTTGTTACCGAATTTTCGTCCCTATCTCAGTGACGTAGTGGTTGCCAGTCATCTCCAAAAACAAAACAAAAAATCAGGCTAACGGGTCTGTCTGTCTGTCGACACCTCAACCCGACCACCAACACTCTAACATCTCGAGGGAATCGAATCGCCGCCGCCGGGTCGGTGAGTGACATTCTCCGTCCCCAAGCTCTAACCACTGAGTCAGAGTCACTCCTTGCCGTTGTTACCGAATTTTCGTCCCTATCTCAGTGACGTAGTGGTTGCCAGTCATCTCCAAAAACAGGACAAAAAATCAGGCTAACGGGTCTGTCTGTCGACACCTTAACCCGACCACCAACACTCCAACATTTCCATGAGAATCGAACCGCCGCCGCCGGGTCGGTGAGTGACCTTCTCCGTCCCCCGGCTCTGACCACTGAGCCAGAGTCACTCCTTGCCGTTGTTACCGAATTTTCGTCCCTATCTCAGTGACGTAGTGGTTGCCAGTCATCTCCAAAAACAAAACAAATAATCAGGCTAACGGGTCTGTCTGTCTGTCGACACCTCAACCCGACCACCAACACTCCAACATCTCGAGGGAATCGAACCGCCGCCGCCGCCGGGTCGGTGAGTGACCTTCTCCGTCCCCCGGCTCTAACCACTGAGTCACAGCCAATCCTTGCCGTTGTTACCGAATTTTCGTCCCTATCTCAGTGACGTAGTGGTTGCAAGTCATCTCCAAAAACAAAACAAAAAATCAGGCTAACGGGTCTGTCTGTCTGTCGACACCTCAACCCGACCACCAACACTCCAACATCTCGAGGGAATCGAACCGCCGCCGCCGGGTCGGTGAGTGACCTTCTCCGTCCCCCGGCTCTAACCACTGAGCCACAGCCACTCCTTGCCGTTGTTACCGAATTTTCGTCCCTATCTCAGTGACGTAGTGGTTGCCAGTCATCTCCAAAAACAAAACAAAAAATCAGGCTAACGGGTCTGTCTGTCTGTCGACACCTCAACCGAACCACCAACATCTCGAGGGAATCGAACCGCCGCCGCCGGGTCGGTGAGTGACCTTCTCCGTCCCCCGGCTCTAACCACTGAGCCACAGCCACTCCTTGCCGTTGTTACCGAATTTCCGTCCCTATCTCAGTGACGTAGTGTTTTCCAGTCATCTCCAAAAACAAAACAAAAAATCAGGCTAACAGGTCTGTCTGTCGACACCTCAACCCGACCACCAACACTCCAACATCTCGAGGGAATCGAACCACCGCCGCCGGGTCGGTGAGTGACCTTCTCCGTCCCCCAGCTCTAACCACTGAGTCAGAGTCACTCCTTGCCGTTGTTACCGAATTTTCATCCCTATCTCAGTGACGTAGTGGTTGCCAGTCATCTCCAAAAACAGGACAAAAAATCAGGCTAACGGGTCTGTCTGTCTGTCTGTCGACACCTTAACCAGACCACCAACACTGCAACATTTCCATGAGAATCGAACCGCCGCCGCCGGGTCGGTGAGTGACCTTCTCCGTCCCCCGGCTCTGACCACTGAGCCAGAGTCACTCCTTGCCGTTGTAACCGAATTTTCGTCCCTATATCAGTGACGTAGTGGTTGCCAGTCATCTCCAAAAACAAAACAAAAAATCAGGCTAAGGGGCCTGTCTGTCGACACCTCAACCAGACCACCAACACTCCAACATCTCGAGGGAATCGAACCGCCGCCGCGTCGGTGAGTGACCTTCTCCGTCCCCCGGCTCTAACCACTGAGTCACAGCCAATCCTTGACGTTGTCACCGAATTTTCGTCCCTATCTCAGTGACGTAGTGGTTGCAAGTCATCTCCAAAAACAAAACAAAGAATCAGGCTAACGGGTCTGTCTGTCTGTCGACACCTCAACCCGACCACCAACACTCCAACATCTCGAGGGAATCGAACCGCCGCCGCCGGGTCGGTGAGTGACCTTCTCCGTCCCCCGGCTCTAACCACTGAGCCACAGCCACTCCTTGCCGTTGTTACCGAATTTTCGTCCCTATCTCAGTGACGTAGTGGTTTCCAGTCATCTCCAAAAACAAAACAAAAAATCAGGCTAACTGGTCTGTCTGTCGACACCTCAACCCGACCACCAACACTCCAACATTTCGAGGGAATCGAACCGCCGCCGCCGGGTCGGTGAGTGACCTTCTCCGTCCCCCAGCTCTAACCACTGAGTCAGAGTCACTCCTTGCCGTTGTTACCGAATTTTCATCCCTATCTCAGTGACGTAGTGGTTGCCATTCATCTCCAAAAACAGGACAAAAAATCAGGCTAACGGGTCTGTCTGTCTGTCTATCGACACCTTAACCCGACCACCAACACTCCAACATTTCCATGAGAATCGAACCACCGCCGCCGGGTCGGTGAGTGACCTTCTCCGTCCCCCGGCTCTGACCACTGAGCCAGAGTCACTCCTTGCCGTTGTTACCGAATTTTCGTCCCTATCTCAGTGACGTAGTGGTTGCCAGTCATCTCCAAAAACAAAACAAAAAATCAGGCTAACGGGTCTGTCTGTCGACACCTCAACCCGACCACCAACACTCCAACATCTCGAGGGAATTGAACCTCCGCCGCCGGGTCGGTGAGTGACCTTTTCCGTCCCCCGGCTCTAACCACTGAGCCACAGTCACCCCTTGCCCTTGTTACCGAATTTTCGTCCCTATCTCAGTGACGTAGTGGTTGCCAGTCATCTCCAAAAACAAAACAAAAAATCAGGCTAAGGGGCCTGTCTGTCTGTCGACACCTCAACCCGACCACCAACACTCCAACATCTCGAGGGAATCGAACTGCCGCCACCGGGTCGGTGAGTGACCTTCTCCGTCCCCCGGCTCTAACCACTGAGCCACAGCCACTCCTTGCCGTTGTTACCGAATTTTCGTCCCTATCTCAGTGACGTAGTGGTTGCCAGTCATCTCCAAAAACAAAACAAAAAATCAGGCTAACGGGTCTGTCTGTCTGTCAACACCTCAACCCGACCACCAACACTCTAACATCTCGACGGAATCGAACCGCCGCCGCCGGGTCGGTTAGTGACCTTCTCCGTCCCCCAGCTCTAACCACTGAGCCACAGCCACTCCTTGCCGTTGTTACCGAATTTTCGTCCCTATCTCAGTGACGTAGCGGTTGCCAGTTATCTCCCAAAACAAGCAAATAATCAGGCTAACGGGTCTGTCTGTCTGTCGACACCTCAACCCGACCACCAACACTCCAACATCTCGAGGGAATCGAACCTCCGCCGCCGCCGGGTCGTTGAGTGACCTTCTCTGTCCCCCGGCTCTAACCACTGAGCGACATCCACTCCTTGCCGTTGTTACCGAATTTTCCTCCCTATCTCAGTGACGTAGTGGTTGCCAGTCATCTCCAAAAACAAAACAAAAAATCAGGCTAAGGGGTCTGTCTGTCGACACCTCGATCCGACCACCAACACTCCAACATCTCGAGGGAATTGAACCGCCGCCGCCGGGTTGGTGAGTGACCTTCTCCATCCCCCGGCTCTAACCACTGAGCCAGAGTCACTCCTCGCGTTGTTACCGAATTTTCATCCCTATCTCAGTGACGTAGTGGTTGCCAGTCATCTCCAAAAACAAAACGAAAGATCAGGCTAACGGGTCTGTCTGTCTGTCAACACCTCAACCCGACCACCAACACTCCAACATCTCGAGGGAATCGAACCGCCGCCGCCAGGTCGGTGAGTGACCTTCCCCGTCCCCCGGCTCTAACCACTGAGCCACAGTCACTTCTTGCCGTTTTTACCGAATTTTCGTCCCTATCTCAGTGACGTAGTGGTTGCAAGTCATCTCCAAAAACAAAACAAAAAATCAGGCTAACGGTTCTGTCTGTCAACACCTCAACCCGACCACCAACACTCCAACATCTCGAGGGAATCGAACAGGCGCCGCCGGGTCGGTGAGTGACCTTCTCCGTCCCCCGGCTCTAACCACTGAGCCACAGTCACCCCTTGCCGTTGTTACCGAATCTTCGTCCCTATCTCAGTGACGTAGTGGTTGCCAGTCATCCCCAAAAACAAAATAAAAAATCAGGCGAACGGGTCTGTCTGTCTGTCGACACCTCAACCCGACCACCAACACTCCAACATCTCGAGGGAATCGAACCGCCGCCGCCGGGTCGGTGAGTGACCTTCGCCGTCCCCCGGCTCTAACCACTGAGCCACAGTCACTCCTTGCCGTTGTTACCGAATTTTCGTCCCTATCTCAGTGATGTAGTGCTTGCCAGTCATCTCCAAAAACAATACAAAAAATCAGGCTAACGGGTCTGTCTGTCTGTCGACACCTCAACCCGACCACCAACACTCCAACATCTCGAGGGAATCGAACCGCCGCCGCCGGGTCGTGAGTGACCTTCGCCGTCCCCCGGCTCTAACCACTGAGCCAGAGTCACTCCTTGCCGTTGTTACCGAATTTTCGTCCCTATCTCAGTGACGTAGTGGTTGCCAGTCATCTCCAAAAACAAAACAAAAAATCAGGCTAACGGGTCTGTCTGTCTGTCGACACCTCAACCCGACCACCAACACTCCAACATCTCGAGGGAATCGAACCGCCGCCGCCGGGTCGGTGAGTGACCTTCGCCGTCCCACGGCTCTAACCACTGAGCCACAGTCACTCCTTGCCGTTGTTCCCGAATTTTCGTCCCTATCTCAGTGACGTAGTGGTTGCCAGTCATCTCCAAAAACAAAACAAAAAATCAGGCTAACGGATCTGTCTGTCTGTCGACACCTCAACCCGACCACCAACACTCCAACATCTCGAGGGAATCGAACCGCCGCCGCCGGGTCGGTGAGTGACCTTCGCTGTCCCCCGGCTCTAACCACTGAGCCAGAGTCACTCCTTGCCGTTGTTACCGAATTTTCGTCCCTGCCAGTCATCTCCAAAAACAAAACAAAAAATCAGGCTTACGGGTCTGTCTGTCTGTCGACACCTCAACCCGACCACCAACACTCCAACATCTCGAGGGAATCAAACCGCCGCCGCCGGGTCGCTGAGTGACCTTCTCCGTCCCCCGGCTCTAACCACTGAGCCACAGTCACTCCTTGCCGTTGTTACCGAATTTTCGTCCCTATCTCAGTGACGTAGTGGTTACCAGTCATCTCCAAAAACAAAACAAAAAATCAGGCTAACGGGTCTGTCTGTCGACACCTCAACCCGACCACCAACACTCCAACATCTCGAGGGAATCGAACAGGCGCCGCCGGGTCGGTGAGTGACCTTCTCCGTCCCCCGGCTCTAACCACTGAGCCACAGTCACCCCTTGCCGTTGTTACCGAATCTTCGTCCCTATCTCAGTGACGTAGTGGTTGCCAGTCATCCCCAAAAACAAAATAAAAAATCAGGCGAACGGGTCTGTCTGTCTGTCGACACCTCAACCCGACCACCAACACTCCAAAATCTCGAGGGAATCGAACCGCCGCCGCCGGGTCGGTGAGTGACCTTCGCCGTCCCCCGGCTCTAACCACTGAGCCACAGTCACTCCTTGCCGTTGTTACCGAATTTTCCTCCCTATCTCAGTGATGTAGTGGTTGCCAGTCATCTCCAAAAACAATACAAAAAATCAGGCTAACGGGTCTGTCTGTCTGTCGACACCTCAACCCGACCACCAACACTCCAACATCTCGAGGGAATCGAACCGCCGCCGCCGGGTCGGTGAGTGACCTTCGCCGTCCCCCGGCTCTAACCACTGAGCCAGAGTCACTCCTTGCCGTTGTTACCGAATTTTCGTCCCTATCTCAGTGACGTAGTGGTTGCCAGTCATCTCCAAAAACAAAACAAAAAATCAGGCTAACGGGTCTGTCTGTCTGTCGACACCTCAACCCGACCACCAACACTCCAACATCTCGAGGGAATCGAACCGCCGCCGCCGGGTCGGTGAGTGACCTTCGCCGTCCCACGGCTCTAACCACTGAGCCACAGTCACTCCTTGCCGTTGTTCCCGAATTTTCGTCCCTATCTCAGTGACGTAGTGGTTGCCAGTCATCTCCAAAAACAAAACAAAAAATCAGGCTAACGGATCTGTCTGTCTGTCGACACCTCAACCCGACCACCAACACTCCAACATCTCGAGGGAATCGAACCGCCGCCGCCGGGTCGGTGAGTGACCTTCGCCGTCCCCCGGCTCTAACCACTGAGCCAGAGTCACTCCTTGCCGTTGTTACCGAATTTTCGTCCCTATCTCAGTGACGTAGTGGTTGCCAGTCATCTCCAAAAACAAAACAAAAAATCAGGCTTACGGGTCTGTCTGTCTGTCGACACCTCAACCCGACCACCAACACTCCAACATCTCGAGGGAATCAAACCGCCGCCGCCGGGTCGCTGAGTGACCTTCTCCGTCCCCCGGCTCTAACCACTGAGACACAGTCACTCCTTGCCGTTGTTACCGAATTTTCGTCCCTATCTCAGTGACGTAGTGGTTGCCAGTCATCTCCAAAAACAAAACAAAAAATCAGGCTAACGGGTCTGTCTGTCGACACCTCAACCCGACCACCAACACTCCAACATCTCGAGGGAATCGAACCGCCGCCGCCGGGTCGGTGCGTTACCTTCTCCGTCCCACGGCTCTAACCACTGAGCCACAGTCACTCCTTGCCGTTGTTACCGAATTTTCGTCCCTATCTCAGTGACGTAGTGGTTGCCAGTCATCTCCAAAAACGAAACAAAAATCAGGCTAACGGGTCTGTCTGTCGACACCTCAACCCGACCACCAACACTCCAACATCTCGAGGGAATCGAACCGCCGCCGCCGGGTCGGTGAGTGACCTTCTCCGTCTCCCGGCTCTAACCACTGAGCCACAGTCACTCCTTGCCGTTGTTAACGAATTTTCGTCCCTATCTCAGTGACGTAGTGGTTGCCAGTCATCTCCAAAAACAAAACAAAAAATCAGGCTAACGGTTCTGTCTGTCGACACCTCATCCCGACCACCAACACTCCAACATCTCGAGGGAATCGAACCGCCGCCGCCGGGTCGGTGAGTGACCTTCTCCGTCCCCCGGCTCTAACCACTGAGCCAGAGTCACTCCTTGCAGTTGTTACCGAATTTTCGTCCCTATCTCAGTGACGTAGTGGTTGCCAGTCATCTCCAAAAATAAAACAAAAAATCAGGCTAACGGGTCTGTCTGTCTGTCTGTCGACACCTCAACCCGACCACCAACACGTCGACATCTCGAGGGAATCGAACCGCCGCCGCCGGGTCGGTGGGTGACCTTCTCCGTCCCCCGGCTCTAACCACTGAGCCACAGTCACTCCTTGCCGTTGTTACCGAATTTCCGTCCCTATCTCAGTGACGTAGTGGTTGACAGTCATCTCCAAAAACAAAACAAAAAATCAGGCTTACGGGTCTGTCTGTCTGTCGACACCTCAACCAGACCCCCAACACTTCGAAATCTCGAGGGAATCCAACCGCCGCCGCCAGGTCGGTGAGTGACCTTCTCCGTCTCCCGGCTCTAACCACTGAGCCACAGTCACTCCTTGCCGTTGTTAACGAATTTTCGTCCCTATCTCAGTGACGTAGTGGTTGCCAGTCATCTCCAAAAACAAAACAAAAAATCAGGCTAACGGTTCTGTCTGTCGACACCTCATCCCGACCACCAACACTCCAACATCTCGAGGGAATCGAACCGCCGCCGCCGGGTCGGTGAGTGACCTTCTCCGTCCCCCGGCTCTAACCACTGAGCCAGAGTCACTCCTTGCAGTTGTTACCGAATTTTCGTCCCTATCTCAGTGACGTAGTGGTTGCCAGTCATCTCCAAAAATAAAACAAAAAATCAGGCTAACGGGTCTGTCTGTCGACACCTCAACCCGACCACCAACACGTCGACATCTCGAGGGAATCGAACCGCCGCCGCCGGGTCGGTGGGTGACCTTCTCCGTCCCCCGGCTCTAACCACTGAGCCACAGTCACTCCTTGCCGTTGTTACCGAATTTCCGTCCCTATCTCAGTGACGTAGTGGTTGACAGTCATCTCCAAAAACAAAACAAAAAATCAGGCTTACGGGTCTGTCTGTCTGTCGACACCTCAACCAGACCCCCAACACTTCGAAATCTCGAGGGAATCCAACCGCCGCCGCCAGGTCGGTGAGTGACCTTCTCCGTCCCCCGGCTCCAACCACTGAGCCACAGTCACTCCTTGCCGTTGTTACCGAATTTTCGTCCTTATCTCAGTGACTTAGTGGTTGCCAGTCATCTCCAAAAAAAAAAAAAAAATCAGGCTAACGGGTCTGTCTGTCTGTCTGTCGACACCTCATCCCGACCACCAACACTCCAACATCTCGAGGGAATCGAACCGCCGCCGCCGGGTCGGTGAGTGACCTTCTCCGTCCCCCGGCTCTAACCACTGAGCCAGAGTCACTCCTTGCGGTTGTTACCGAATTTTCGTCCCTATCTCAGTGAAGTAGTGGTTGCCAGTCATCTCCAAAAACAGGACAAAAAATCAGGCTAACGGGTCTGTCTGTCTGTCGACACCTCAACCCGACCACCAACACGTCGACATCTCGAGGGAATCGAACCGCCGCCGCCGGGTCGGTGGGTGACCTTCTCCGTCCCCCGGCTCTAACCACTGAGCCAGAGTCACTCCTTGCCGTTGTTACCGAATTTTCGTCCCTATCTCAGTGACGTAGTGGTTGCCAGTCATCTCCAAAAACAAAACAAAAAATCAGGCTAACGGGTCTGTCTGTCTGTCAACACCTCAACCCGACCACCAACACTCCAACATCTCGAGGGAATCGAACCGCTGCTGCCGGGTCGGTGAGTGACCTTCTCCGTCCCCCGGCTCAAACCACTGAGCCAGAGTCACTCCTTGCCGTTGTTACCGAATTTTCGTCCCTATCTCAGTGACGTAGTGGTTGCCAGTCATCTCCATAAACAAAACAAATAATCAGGCTAACGGGTCTGTCTGTCTGTCGACACCTCAACCGACCACCAACACTCCAACATCTCGAGGGAATCGAACCGCCGCCGCCATTGGGTCGGTGAGTGACCTTCTCCGTCCTCCGGCTCTAACCACTGAGCCACAGCCACTCCTTGCCGTTGTTACCGAATTTTCGTCCCTATCTCAGTGACGTAGTGGTTGCCAGTCATCTCCAAAAACAAAACAAAAAATCAGGCTAAGGGACCTGTCTGTCGACACCTCAACCCGACCACCAACACTCCAACATCTCGAGGGAATCGAACCGCCGCCGCCGGGTCGGTGAGTGACCTTCTCCGTCCCCCGGCTCTAACCACTGAGCCACAGTCACTCCTTGCCGTTGTTACCGAATTTTCGTCCCTATCTCAGTGACGTAGTGGTTGCCAGTCATCTCCAAAAACAAAACAAAAAATCAGGCTAACGGGTCTGTCTGTCGACACCTCAACCCGACCACCAACACTCCAACATCTCGAGGGAATCGAACCGCCGCCGCCGGGTCGGTGCGTGACCTTCTCCGTCCCCCGGCTCTAACCACTGAGCCACAGTCACTCCTTGCCGTTGTTACCGAATTTTCGTCCCTATCTCAGTGACGTAGTGGTTGCCAGTCATCTCCAAAAACAGGACAAAAAATCAGGCTAACGGGTCTGTCTGTCTGTCGACACCTCAACCCGACCACCAACACTCCAACATCTCGAGGGAATCGAACCGCCGCCGCCGCCGGGTCGGTGAGTGACCTTCTCCGTCCCCCGGCTCTAACCACTGAGCCACAGCCACTCCTTGCCGTTGTTACCGAATTTTCGTCCCTATCTCAGTGACGTAGTGGTTGCCAGTCATCTCCAAAAACAAAACAAAAAATCAGGCTAAGGGGCCTGTCTGTCTGTCGACACCTCATCCCGACCACCAACACTCCAACATCTCGAGGGAATCGAACGGCCGCCGCCGGGTCGGTGAGTGACCTTCTCCGTCCCCCGGCTCTAACCACTGAGCCACAGTCACTCCTTGCCGTTGTTACCGAATTTTCGTCCCTATCTCAATGACGTAGTGGTTGCCAGTCATCTCCAAAAACAAAAAAAAAATCAGGCTAACGGTTCTGTCTGTCGACACCTCGACCCGACCACCAACACCAACACTCCAACATCTCGAGGGAATTGAACCGCCGTCGCCGGTTTGGTGAGTGACCTTCTCCGTCCCCCGGCTCTAACCACTGAGCCACAGTCACTCCTCGCGTTGTTACCGAATTTTCATCCCTATCTCAGTGACGTAGTGGTTGCCAGTCATCTTCAAAAACAAAACAAAAGATCAGGCTAACGGGTCTGTCTGTCTGTCAACACCTCAACCCGACCACCAACACTCCAACATCTCGAGGGAATCGAACCGCCGCCGCCAGGTCGGTGAGTGACCTTCCCCGTCCCCCGGCTCTAACCACTGAGCCACAGTCACACCTTGCCGTTTTTAGCGAATTTTCGTCCCTATCTCAGTGACGTAGTGGTTGCAAGTCATCTCCAAAAACAAAACAAAAAATCAGGCTAAGGGGCCTGTCTGTCTGTCGACACCTAATCCCGACCACCAACACTCCAACATCTCGAGGGAATCGAACGGCCGCCGCCGGGTCGGTGAGTGACCTTCTCCGTCCCCCGGCTCTAACCACTGAGCCACAGTCACTCCTCGCGTTGTTACCGAATTTTCATCCCTATCTCAGTGACGTAGTGGTTGCCAGTCATCTCCAAAAACAAAACAAAAGATCAGGCTAACGGGTCTGTCTGTCTGTCAACACCTCAACCCGACCACCAACACTCCAACATCTCGAGGGAATCGAACCGCCGCCGCCAGGTCGGTGAGTGACCTTCCCCGTCCCCCGGCTCTAACCACTGAGCCACAGTCACTCCTTGCTGTTTTTACCGAATTTTCGTCCCTATCTCAGTGACGTAGTGGTTGCCAGTCATCTCCAAAAACAAAACAAAAAATCAGGCTAACGGGTCTGTCTGTCGACACCTAAACCCGACCACCAACATTCCAACATCTCGAGGGAATTGAACCGCCGCCGCCAGGTCAGTGAGTGACCTTCCCCGTCCCCCGGCTCTAACCACTGAGCCACAGTCACTCCTTGCTGTTTTTACCGAATTTTCATCCCTATCTCAGTGACGTAGTGGTTGCAAGTCATCTCCAAAAACAAAACAAAAAATCAGGCTAACGGGTCTGTCTGTCTGTCGACACCTCAACCCGACCACCAACACTCTAACATCTCGAGGGAATCGAACCGCCGCCGCCGAGTGACCTTCTCCGTCCCCCAGCTCTAACCACTGAGCCACAGCCACTCCTTGCCGTTGTTACCGAATTTTCGTCCCTATCTCAGTGACGTAGTGGTTGCCAGTCATCTCCAAAAACAAAACAAAAAATCAGGCTAACGGGTCTGTCTGTCTGTCAACACCTCAACCCGACCACCAACACTCCAACATCTCGAGGGATTCGAACCGCCGCGTCGGTGAGTGACCTTCTCCCTCCCCCGGCTCTAACCACTGAGCCACAGTCACCCCTTGCCGTTGTTACCGAATCTTCGTCCCTATCTCAGTGACGTAGTGGTTGCCAGTCATCTCCAAAAACAAAACAAAAAATCAGGCTAACCGGTCTGTCTGTCGACACCTCAACCCGACCAACAACACTCCAACATCTCGAGGGATTCGAACCGCCGCCGCCGGGTCGGTGAGTGACCTTCTCCGTCCCCCGGCTCTAACCACTGAGCCACAGTCACCCCTTGCCGTTGTTCCCGAATTTTCGTCCCTATCTCAGTGACGTAGTGGTTGCCAGTCATCTCCAAAAACAAAACAAAAAATCAGGCTAACGGGTCTGTCTGTCGACACCTCAACCCGACCAACAACACTCCAACATCTCGAGGGAATCGAACCGCCGCCGCCGGGTCGGTGAGTGACCTTCTCCGTCCCCTGGCTCTAACCACTGAGCCAGAGTCACTCCTTGCCGTTGTTCCCGAATTTTCGTCCCTATCTCAGTGACGTAGTGGTTGCCAGTCATCTCCAAAAACAAAACAAAAAATCAGGCTAACGGGTCTGTCTGTCGACACCTCAACCCGACCACCAACACTCCAGCATCTCGAGGGAATCGAACCGCCGCCGCCGGGTCGGTGAGTGACCTTCTCCGTCCCCCTTCTCTAACCACTGAGCCAGAGTTACTCGTTGCCGATGTTACCGAATTTTCGTCCCTATCTCAGTGACGTAGTGTTTGCCAGTCATCTCCAAAAACAAAACAAAAGATCAGGCTAACGGGTCTGTCTGTCTGTCAACACCTCAACCCGACCACCAACACTCCAACATCTCGAGGGAATCGAACCGCCGCCGCCAGGTCGGTGAGTGACCTTCCCCATCCCCCGGCTCTAACCACTGAGCCACAGTCACTCCTTGCTGTTTTTACCGAATTTTCGTCCCTATCTCAGTGACGTATTGGTTGCAAGTCATCTCCAAAAACAAAACAAAAAATCAGGCTAACGGGTCTGTCTGTCGACACCTAAACCCGACCACCAACATTCCAACATCTCGAGGGAATTGAACCGCCGCCGCCAGGTCGGTAAGTGACCTTCCCCGTCCCCCGGCTCTAACCACTGAGCCACAGTCACTCCTTGCTGTTTTTACCGAATTTTCATCCCTATCTCAGTGACGTCGTGGTTGCAAGTCATCTCCAAAAACAAAACAAAGAATCAGGCTAACGGGTCTGTCTGTCGACACCTAAACCCGACCACCAACATTCCAACATCTCGAGGGAATTGAACCGCCGCCGCCAGGTCGGTGAGTGACCTTCCCCGTCCCCCGGCTCTAACCACTGAGCCACAGTCACTCCTTGCTGTTTTTACCGAATTTTCATCCCTATCTCAGTGACGTAGTGGTTGCCAGTCATCTCCAAAAACAAAACAAAAAATCAGGCTAAGGGGCCTGTCTGTCTGTCGACACCTCAACCCGACCACCAACACACCAACATCTCGAGGGAATCGAACCGCCGCCGCCGGGTCGGTGAGTGAACTTTTCCGTCCCCCGGCTCTAACCACTGAGCCACAGTCACCCCTTGCCGTTGTTACCGAATCTTCGTCCCTATCTCAGTGACGTAGTGGTTGCCAGTCATCTCCAAAAACAAAACAAAAAATCAGGCTAACGGGTCTGTCTGTCGACACCTCAACCCGACCAACAACACTCCAACATCTCGAGGGAATCGAACCGCCGCCGCCGGGTCGGTGAGTGACCTTCTCCGTCCCCTGGCTCTAACCACTGAGCCAGAGTCACTCCTTGCCGTTGTTACTGAATTTTCGTCCCTATCTCAGTGACGTAGTGGTTGCCAGTCATCTCCAAAAACAAAACAAAAAATCAGGCTAACGGGTCTGTCTGTCGACACCTCAACCCGACCACCAACACTCCAGCATCTCGAGGGAATCGAACCGCCGCCGCCGGGTCGGTGAGTGACCTTCTCCGTCCCCCTGCTCTAACGACTGAGCCAGAGTTACTCGTTGCCGATGTTACCGAATTTTCGTCCCTATCTCAGTGACGTAGTGGTTGCCAGTCATCTCCAAAAACAAAACAAAAGATCAGGCTAACGGGTCTGTCTGTCTGTCTGTCAACACCTCAACCCGACCACCAACACTCCAACATCTCGAGGGAATCGAACCGCCGCCGCCAGGTCGGTGAGTGACCTTCCCCATCCCCCGGCTCTAACCACTGAGCCACAGTCACTCCTTGCTGTTTTTACCGAATTTTCGTCCCTATCTCAGTGACGTAGTGGTTGCCAGTCATCTCCAAAAACAAAACAAAAAATCAGGCTAACGGGTCTGTCTGTCGACACCTAAACCCGACCACCAACATTCCAACATCTCGAGGGAATTGAACCGCCGCCGCCAGGTCGGTGAGTGACCTTCACCGTCCCCCGGCTCTAACCACTGAGCCACAGTCACTCCTTGCTGTTTTTACCGAATTTTCGTCCCTATCTCAGTGACGTAGTGGTTGCAAGTCATCTCCAAAAACAAAACAAAAAATCAGGCTAACGGGTCTGTCTGTCGACACCTCAACCCGACCACCAACACTCCAGCATCTCGAGGGAATCGAACCGCCGCCGCCGGGTCGGTGAGGGACCTTCTCCGTCCCCCTGCTCTAACCACTGAGCCAGAGTTACTCGTTGCCGATGTTACCGAATTTTCGTCCCTATCTCAGTGACGTAGTGGTTGCCAGTCATCTCCAAAAACAAAACAAAAAATCAGGCTAACGGGTCTGTCTGTCGACACCTCAACCCGACCACCAACACTCCAACATCTCGAGGGAATCGAACCGCCGCCGGGACGGTGGGTGACCTTCTCCGTCCCCCGGCTCTAACCACTGAGCCAGAGTCACTCCTTGCCGTTGTAACCGAATTTTCGTCCCTATCTCAGTGACGTAGTGGTTGCCAGTCATCTCCAAAAACAAAACAAAAAATCAGGCTAACGGGTCTGTCTGTCGACACCTCAACCCGACCACCAACACTCCAACATTTCCATGAGAATCGAACCGCCGCCGCCGGGTCGGTGAGTGACCTTCTCCGTCCCCCGGCTCTAACCACTGAGCCAGAGTCAATCCTTGCCGTTGTTACCGAATTTTAGTCCCTATCTCAGTGACGTAGTGGTTGCCAGTCATCTCCAAAAACAAGACAAAAAATCAGCCTAACGGGTCTGTCTGTCGACACCTTAACCCGACCACCAACACTCCAACATTTCGAGGGAATCGAACCGCCGCCGCCGGGTCGGTGAGTGACCTTCTCCGTCCCCCAGCTCTAACCACTGAGTCAGAGTCACTCCTTGCCGTTGTTACCGAATTTTCGTCCCTATCTCAGTGACGTAGTGGTTGCCAGTCATCTCCAAAAACAGGACAAAAAATCAGGCTAACGGGTCTGTCTGTCGACACCTCAACCCGACCACCAACACTCCAACATCTCGAGGGAATCGAACCTCCGCCGCCGGGTCGGTGGGTGACCTTCTCCGTCCCCCGGCTCTAACCACTGAGCCACAGTCACTCCTTGCCCTTTTTACCGAATTTTCATCCCTATCTCAGTGACGTAGTGGTTGCCAGTCATCTCCAAAAACAAAACAAAAAATCAGGCTAAGGGGCCTGTCTGTCTGTCGACACCTCAACCCGACCACCAACACACCAACATCTCGAGGGAATCGAACCGCCGCCGCCGGGTCGGTGAGTGAACTTTTCCGTCCCCCGGCTCTAACCACTGAGCCACAGTCACCCCTTGCCGTTGTTACCGAATCTTCGTCCCTATCTCAGTGACGTAGTGGTTGCCAGTCATCTCCAAAAACAAAACAAATAATCAGGCTAACGGGTCTGTCTGTCTGTCGACACCTCAACCCGACCACCAACACTCCAACATCTCGAGGGAATCGAACCGCCGCCGCCGCCGGGTCGGTGAGTGACCTTCTCCGTCCCCCGGCTCTAACCACTGAGTCACAGCCAATCCTTGCCGTTGTTACCGAATTTTCGTCCCTATCTCAGTGACGTAGTGGTTGCAAGTCATCTCCAAAAACAAAACAAAAAATCAGGCTAACGGGTCTGTCTGTCTGTCGACACCTCAACCCGACCACCAACATCTCGAGGGAATCGAACCGCCGCCGCCGGGTCGGTGAGTGACCTTCTCCGTCCCCCGGCTCTAACCACTGAGCCATAGCCAATCCTTGCCGTTGTTACCGAATTTTCGTCCCTATCTCAGTGACGTAGTGGTTGCCAGTCATCTCCAAAAACAAAACAAAAAATCAGGCTAACGGGACTTTCTGTCGACACCTCAACCCGACCACCAACACTCTAACATTTCGAGGGAATCGAACCGCCGCCGCCGGGTCGGTGAGTGACCTTCTCCGTCCCCCAGCTCTAACCACTGAGTCAGAGTCACTCCTTGCCGTTGTTACCGAATTTTCGTCCCTATCTCAGTGACGTAGTGGTTGCCAGTCATCTCCAAAAACAGGACAAAAAATCAGGCTAACGGGTCTGTCTGTCTGTCTATCGACACCTTAACCCGACCACCAACACTCCAACATTTCCATGAGAATCGAACCGCCGCCGCCGGGTCGGTGAGTGACCTTCTCCGTCCCCCGGCTCTGACCACTGAGCCAGAGTCACTCCTTGCCGTTGTTACCGAATTTTCGTCCCTATCTCAGTGACGTAGTGGTTGCCAGTCATCTCCAAAAACAAAACAAAAAATCAGGCTAAGGGGCCTGTCTGTCTGTCGACACCTCAACCCGAACACCAACACACCAACATCTCGAGGGAATCGAACCGCCGCCGCCGGGTCGGTGAGTGAACTTTTCCGTCCCCCGGCTCTAACCACTGAGCCACAGTCACCCCTTGCCGTTGTTACCGAATCTTCGTCCCTATCTCAGTGACGTAGTGGTTGCCAGTCATCTCCAAAAACAAAACAAAAAATCAGGCTAACGGGTCTGTCTGTCTGTCGACACCTCAACCCGACCACCAACACTCCAACATCTCGAGGGAATCGAACCGCCGCCGGGTCGGTGAGTGACCTTCTCCGTCCCCCGGCTCTAACCACTGAGTCACAGCCAATCCTTGCCGTTGTTACCGAATTTTCGTCCCTATCTCAGTGACGTAGTGGTTGCCACTCATCTCCAAAAACAAAACAAAAAATCAGGCTAACGGGTCTGTCTGTCTGTCGACACCTCAACCCGACCACCAACACTCCAACATCTCGAGGGAATCGAACCGCCGCCGCCAGGTCGGTGAGTGACCTTCTCCGTCCCCCAGCTCTAACCACTGAGTCAGAGTCACTCCTTGCCGTTGTTTCCGAATTTTCGTCCCTATCTCAGTGACGTAGTGGTTGCCAGTCATCTTCAAAAACAGGACAAAAAATCAGGCTAACGGGTCTGTCTGTCTGTCGACACCTTAACCCGACCACCAACACTCCAACATTTCCATGAGAATCGAACCGCCGCCGCCGGGTCGGTGAGTGACCTTCTCCGTCCCCCGGCTCTGACCACTGAGCCAGAGTCACTCCTTGCCGTTGTTACCGAATTTTCGTCCCTATCTCAGTGACGTAGTGGTTGCCAGTCATCTCCAAAAACAAAACAAATAATCAGGCTAACGGGTCTGTCTGTCTGTCGACACCTCAACCCGACCACCAACACTCCAACATCTCGAGGGAATCGAACCTCCGCCGCCGGGTCGGTGAGTGACCTTCTCCGTCCCCCGGCTCTAACCACTGAGCCAGTCATTCCTTGCCCTTGTTACCGAATTTTCGACCCTATCTCACTGACGTAGTGGTTGCCAGTCATCTCCAAAAACAAAACAAAAAATCAGGCTAAGGGGCCTGTCTGTCTGTCGACACCTCAACCCGACCACCAACACACCAACATATCGAGGGAATCGAACCGCCGCCGCCGGGTCGGTGAGTGACCTTCTCCGTCCCCCGGCTCTAACCACTGAGTCACAGCCAATCCTTGCCGTTGTTACCGAATTTTCGTCCCTATCTCAGTGACGTAGTGGTTGCAAGTCATCTCCAAAAACAAAACAAAAAATCAGGCTAACGGGTCTGTCTGTCTGTCGACACCTCAACCCGACCACCAACACTCCAACATCTCGAGGGAATCGAACCGCCGCCGCCGGGTCGGTGAGTGACCTTCTCCGTCCCCCAGCTCTAACCACTGAGTCAGAGTCACTCCTTGCCGTTGTTACCGAATTTTCGTCCCTATCTCAGTGACGCAGTGGTTGCCAGTCATCTCCAAAAACAGGACAAAAAATCAGGCTAACGGGTCTGTCTGTCTGTCTGTTGACACCTTAACCCGACCAGCAACATCTCGAGGGAATCGAACCGCCGCCGCCGGGTCGGTGAGTGACCTTCTCCGTCCCCCGGCTCTAATCACTGAGCCACAGCCACTCCTTGCCGTTGTTACCGAATTTTCGTCCCTATCTCAGTGACGTAGTGGTTGCCAGTCATCTCCAAAAACAAAACAAAAAATCAGGCTAAGGGGCCTGTCTGTCTATCGACACCTCAACCCGACAACCAACACTCCAACACCTCGAGGGAATCGAACCGCCGCCGCGTCGGTGAGTGACCTTCTCCGTCCCCCGGCTCTAACCACTGAGTCACAGCCAATCCTTCCCGTTGTTATCGAATTTTCGTCCCTATCTCAGTGACGTAGTGGTTGCAAGTCATCTCCAAAAACAAAACAAAAAATCAGGCTAACGGGTCTGTCTGTCTGTCTGTCGACACCTTAACCCGACCACCAACACTCCAACATTTCCATGAGAATCGAACCGCCGCCGCCGGGTCGGTGAGTGACCTTCTCCGTCCCCCGGCTCTGACCACTGAGCCAGAGTCACTCCTTGCCGTTGTTACCGAATTTTCGTCCCTATCTCAGTGACGTAGTGGTTGCCAGTCATCTCCAAAAACAAAACAAATAATCAGGCTAACGGGTCTGTCTGTCTGTCGACACCTCAACCCGACCACCAACACTCCAACATCTCGAGGGAATCGAACCTCCGCCGCCGGGTCGGTGAGTGACCTTCTCCGTCCCCCGGCTCTAACCACTGAGCCAGTCATTCCTTGCCCTTGTTACCGAATTTTCGACCCTATCTCACTGACGTAGTGGTTGCCAGTCATCTCCAAAAACAAAACAAAAAATCAGGCTAAGGGGCCTGTCTGTCTGTCGACACCTCAACCCGACCACCAACACACCAACATATCGAGGGAATCGAACCGCCGCCGCCGGGTCGGTGAGTGACCTTCTCCGTCCCCCGGCTCTAACCACTGAGTCACAGCCAATCCTTGCCGTTGTTACCGAATTTTCGTCCCTATCTCAGTGACGTAGTGGTTGCAAGTCATCTCCAAAAACAAAACAAAAAATCAGGCTAACGGGTCTGTCTGTCTGTCGACACCTCAACCCGACCACCAACACTCCAACATCTCGAGGGAATCGAACCGCCGCCGCCGGGTCGGTGAGTGACCTTCTCCGTCCCCCAGCTCTAACCACTGAGTCAGAGTCACTCCTTGCCGTTGTTACCGAATTTTCGTCCCTATCTCAGTGACGCAGTGGTTGCCAGTCATCTCCAAAAACAGGACAAAAAATCAGGCTAACGGGTCTGTCTGTCTGTCTGTTGACACCTTAACCCGACCACCAACATCTCGAGGGAATCGAACCGCCGCCGCCGGGTCGGTGAGTGACCTTCTCCGTCCCCCGGCTCTAACCACTGAGCCACAGCCACTCCTTGCCGTTGTTACCGAATTTTCGTCCCTATCTCAGTGACGTAGTGGTTGCCAGTCATCTCCAAAAACAAAACAAAAAATCAGGCTAAGGGGCCTGTCTGTCTATCGACACCTCAACCCGACAACCAACACTCCAACACCTCGAGGGAATCGAACCGCCGCCGCGTCGGTGAGTGACCTTCTCCGTCCCCCGGCTCTAACCACTGAGTCACAGCCAATCCTTGCCGTTGTTATCGAATTTTCGTCCCTATCTCAGTGACGTAGTGGTTGCAAGTCATCTCCAAAAACAAAACAAAAAATCAGGCTAACGGGTCTGTCTGTCTGTCGACACCTCAACCCGACCACCAACACTCCAAGATCTCGAGGGAATTGAACCGCCGCCGCCGGGTCGGTGAGTGACCTTCTCCGTCCCCCGGCTCTAACCACTGAGCCACAGCCACTCCTTGCCGTTGTTACCGAATTTTCGTCCCTATCTCAGTGACAGAGTGGTTGCCAGTCATCTCCAAAAACAAAACAAAAAATCAGGCTAACGGGTCTGTCTGTCTGTCGACACCTCAACCCGACCACCAACACTCTAACATCTCGAGGGAATCGAACCGCCGCCGCCGGGTCGGTGAGTGACCTTCTCCGTCCCCCAGCTCTAACCACTGAGTCAGAGTCACTCCTTGCCCTTGTTACCGAATTTTCGTCCCTATCTCAGTGACGTAGTGGTTGCCAGTCATCTCCAAAAACAGGACAAAAAATCAGGCTAACGGGTCTGTCTGTCGACACCTTAACCCGACCACCAACACTCCAACATTTCCATGAGAATCGAACCGCCGCCGCCGGGTCGGTGAGTGACCTTCTCCGTCCCCCGGCTCTGACCACTGAGCCAGAGTCACTCCTTGCCGTTGTTACCGAATTTTCGTCCCTATCTCAGTGACGTAGTGGTTGCCAGTCATCTCCAAAAACAAAACAAAAAATCAGGCTAACGGGTCTGTCTGTCGACACCTCAACCCGACCACCAACACTCCAACATCTCGAGGGAATCGAACCTCCGCCGCCGGGTCGGTGAGTGACCTTTTCCGTCCCCCGGCTCTAACCACTGAGCCACAGTCACCCCTTGCCCTTGTTACCGAATTTTCGTCCCTATCTCAGTGACGTAGTGGTTGCCAGTCATCTCCAAAAACAAAACAAAAAATCAGGCTAACGGGTCTGTCTGTCTGTCGACACCTCAACCCGACCACCAACACTCCAACATCTCGAGGGAATCGAACCGCCGCCGCCGGGTCGGTGAGTGACCTTCTCCGTCCCCCAGCTCTAACCACTGAGTCAGAGTCACTCCTTGCCGTTGTTACCGAATTTTCGTCCCTATCTCAGTGACGTAGTGGTTGCCAGTCATCTCCAAAAACAGGACAAAAAATCAGGCTAACGGGTCTGTCTGTCTGTCTGTTGACACCTTAACCCGACCACCAACACTCCAACATTTCCATGAGAATCGAACCGCCGCCGCCGGGTCGGTGAGTGACCTTCTCAGTCCCCCGGCTCTGACCACTGAGCCAGAGTCACTCCTTGCCGTTGTTACCGAATTTTCGTCCCTATCTCAGTGACGTAGTGGTTGCCAGTCATCTCCAAAAACAAAACAAATAATCAGGCTAACGGGTCTGTCTGTCTGTGGACACCTCAACCCGACCACCAACATCTCGAGGGAATCGAACCGCCGCCGCCGGGTCGGTGAGTGACCTTCTCCGTCCCCCGGCTCTAACCACTGAGCCACAGCCACTCCTTGCCGTTGTTACCGAATTTTCGTCCCTATCTCAGTGACGTAGTGGTTTCCAGTCATCTCCAAAAACAAAACAAAAAATCAGGCTAACGGGTCTGTCTGTCGACACCTTAACCCGACCACCAACACTCCAACATTTCCATGAGAATCGAACCGCCGCCGCCGGGTCGGTGAGTGACCTTCTCCGTCCCCCGGCTCTGACCACTGAGCCAGAGTCACTCCTTGCCGATGTTACCGAATTTTCGTCCCTATCTCAGTGACGTAGTGGTTGCCAGTCATCTCCAAAAACAAAAAAAAAAATCAGGCTAACGGGTCTGTCTGTCGACACCTCAACCCGACCACCAACACTCCAACATCTCGAGGGAATCGAACCTCCGCCGCCGGGTCGGTGAGTGACCTTTTCCGTCCCCCGGCTCTAACCACTGAGCCACAGTCACCCCTTGCCCTTGTTACCGAATTTTTGTCCCTATCTCAGTGACGTAGTGGTTGCAAGTCATCTCCAAAAACAAAACAAAAAATCAGGCTAAGGGGCCTGTCTGTCTGTCGACACCTCAACCCGACCACCAACACTCCAACATCTCGAGGGAATCGAACCGCCGCCGCCGCCGGGTCGGTGAGTGACCTTCTCCGTCCCCCGGCTCTAACCACTGAGTCACAGCCAATCCTTGCCGTTGTTACCGAATTTTCGTCCCTATCTCAGTGACGTAGTGGTTGCCAGTCATCTCCAAAAACAAAAAAAAAAATCAGGCTAACGGGTCTGTCTGTCGACACCTCAACCCGACCACCAACACTCCAACATCTCGAGGGAATCGAACCTCCGCCGCCGGGTCGGTGAGTGACCTTTTCCGTCCCCCGGCTCTAACCACTGAGCCACAGTCACCCCTTGCCCTTGTTACCGAATTTTCGTCCCTATCTCAGTGACGTAGTGGTTGCCAGTCATCTCCAAAAACAAAACAAAAAATCAGGCTAAGGGGCCTGTCTGTCTGTCGACACCTCAACCCGACCACCAACACTCCAACATCTCGAGGGAATCGAACCGCCGCCGCCGCCGGGTCGGTGAGTGACCGTCTCCGTCCCCCGGCTCTAACCACTGAGTCACAGCCAATCCTTGCCGTTGTTACCGAATTTTCGTCCCTATCTCAGTGACGTAGTGGTTGCAAGTCATCTCCAAAAACAAAACAAAATATCAGGCTAACGGGTCTGTCTGTCTGTCGACACCTCAACCCGACCACCAACACTCCAACATCTCGAGGGAATCGAACCGCCACCGCCGGGTCGGTGAGTGACCTTCTCCGTCCCCCGGCTCTAACCACTGAGCCACAGCCACTCCTTGCCGTTGTTACCGAATTTTCGTCCCTATCTCAGTGACGTAGTGGTTGCCAGTCATCTCCAAAAACAAAACAAAAAATCAGGCTAACGGGTCTGTCTGTCTGTCGACACCTCAACCCGACCACCAACACTCCAACATCTCGAGGGAATCGAACCGCCGCCCCCGCCGGGTCGGTGAGTGACCTTCTCCGTCCCCCGGCTCTAACCACTGAGTCACAGCCAATCCTTGCCGTTGTTACCGAATTTTCGTCCCTATCTCAGTGACGTAGTGGTTGCCACTCATCTCCAAAAACAAAACAAAAAATCAGGCTAACGGGTCTGTCTGTCTGTCGACACCTCAACCCGACCACCAACACTCCAACATCTCGAGGGAATCGAACCGCCGCCGCCGGGTCGGTGAGTGACCTTCTCCGTCCCCCAGCTCTAACCACTGAGTCAGAGTCACTCCTTGCCGTTGTTACCGAATTTTCGTCCCTATCTCAGTGACGTAGTGGTTGCCAGTCATCTCCAAAAACAGGACAAAAAATCAGGCTAACGGGTCTGTCTGTCTGTCTGTTGACACCTTAACCCGACCACCAACACTCCAACATTTCCATGAGAATCGAACCGCCGCCGCCGGGTCGGTGAGTGACCTTCTCAGTCCCCCGGCTCTGACCACTGAGCCAGAGTCACTCCTTGCCGTTGTTACCGAACTTTTGTCCCTATCTCAGTGACGTAGTGGTTGCCAGTCATCTCCAAAAACAAAACAAATAATCAGGCTAACGGGTCTGTCTGTCTGTCGACACCTCAACCCGACCACCAACATCTCGAGGGAATCGAACCGCCGCCGCCGGGTCGGTGAGTGACCTTCTCCGTCCCCCGGCTCTAACCACTGAGCCACAGCCACTCCTTGCCGTTGTTACCGAATTTTTGTCCCTATCTCAGTGACGTAGTGGTTTCCAGTCATCTCCAAAAACAAAACAAAAAATCAGGCTAACGGGTCTGTCTGTCGACACCTCAACACGACCACCAACACTCCAACATTTCGAGGGAATCGAACCGCCGCCGCCGGGTCGGTGAGTGACCTTCTCCGTCCCCCAGCTCTAACCACTGAGTCAGAGTCACTCCTTGCCGTTGTTACCGAATTTTCATCCCTATCTCAGTGACGTAGTGGTTGCCAGTCATCTCCAAAAACAGGACAAAAAATCAGGCTAACGGGTCTGTCTGTCTGTCTGTCGACACCTTAACCCGACCACCAACACTCCAACATTTCCATGAGAATCGAACCGCCGCCGCCGGGTCGGTGAGTGACCTTCTCCGTCCCCCGGCTCTAACCACTGAGCCACAGTCACCCCTTGCCCTTGTTACCGAATTTTCGTCCCTATCTCAGTGACGTAGTGGTTGCCAGTCATCTCCAAAAACAAAACAAAAAATCAGGCTAAGGGGCCTGTCTGTCTGTCGACACCTCAACCCGACCACCAACAATCCAACATCTCGAGGGAATCGAACCTCCGCCGCCGGGTCGGTGAGTGACCTTTTCCGTCCCCCGGCTCTAACCACTGAGCCACAGTCACCCCTTGCCCTTGTTACCGAATTTTCGTCCCTATCTCAATGACGTAGTGGTTGCCAGTCATCTCCAAAAACAAAACAAAAAATCAGGCTAAGGGGCCTGTCTGTCTGTCGACACCTCAACCCGACCACCAACACTCCAACATCTCGAGGGAATCGAACCGCCGCCGCCGCCGGGTCGGTGAGTGACCTTCTCCGTCCCCCGGCTCTAACCACTGAGTCACAGCCAATCCTTGCCGTTGTTACCGAATTTTCGTCCCTATCTCAGTGACGTAGTGGTTGCCAGTCATCTCCAAAAACAAAAACAAAAATCAGGCTAACGGGTCTGTCTGTCGACACCTCAACCCGACCACCAACACTCCAACATCTCGAGGGAATCGAACCTCCGCCGCCGGGTCGGTGAGTGACCTTTTCCGTCCCCCGGCTCTAACCACTGAGCCACAGTCACCCCTTGCCCTTGTTACCGAATTTTCGTCCCTATCTCAGTGACGTAGTGGTTGCCAGTCATCTCCAAAAACAAAACAAAAAATCAGGCTAAGGGGCCTGTCTGTCTGTCGACACCTCAACCCGACCACCAACACTCCAACATCTCGAGGGAATCGAACCGCCGCCGCCGCCGGGTCGGTGAGTGACCTTCTCCGTCCCCCGGCTCTAACCACTGAGTCACAGCCAATCCTTGCCGTTGTTACCGAATTTTCGTCCCTATCTCAGTGACGTAGTGGTTGCAAGTCATCTCCAAAAACAAAACAAAAAATCAGGCTAACGGGTCTGTCTGTCTGTCGACACCTCAACCCGACCACCAACACTCCAACATCTCGAGGGAATCGTACCGCCACCGCCGGGTCGGTGAGTGACCTTCTCCGTCCCCCGGCTCTAACCACTGAGCCACAGCCACTCCTTGCCGTTGTTACCGAATTTTCGTCCCTATCTCAGTGACGTAGTGGTTGCCAGTCATCTCCAAAAACAAAACAAAAAATCAGGCTAACGGGTCTGTCTGTCGACACCTCAACCCGACCACCAACACTCCAACATCTCGAGGGAATCGAACCTCCGCCGCCGGGTCGGTGAGTGACCTTTTCCGTCCCCCGGCTCTAACCACTGAGCCACAGTCACCCCTTGCCCTTGTTACCGAATTTTCGTCCCTATCTCAGTGACGTAGTGGTTGCCAGTCATCTCCAAAAACAAAACAAAAAATCAGGCTAAGGGGCCTGTCTGTCTGTCGACACCTCAACCCGACCACCAACACTCCAACATATCGAGGGAATCGAACCGCCGCCGCCGCCGGGTCGGTGAGTGACCTTCTCCGTCCCCCGGCTCTAACCACTGAGTCACAGCCAATCCTTGCCGTTGTCACCGAATTTTCGTCCCTATCTCAGTGACGTAGTGGTTGCAAGTCATCTCCAAAAACAAAACAAAAAATCAGGCTAACGGGTCTGTCTGTCTGTCGACACCTCAACCCGACCACCAACACTCCAACATCTCGAGGGAATGGAACCGCCGCCGCCGGGTCGGTGAGCGACCTTCTCCGTCCCCCGGCTCTAACCACTGAGCCACAGCCACTCCTTGCCGTTGTTACCGAATTTTCGTCCCTATCTCAGTGACGTAGTGGTTGCCAGTCATCTCCAAAAACAAAACAAAAAATCAGCCTAACGGGTCTGTCTGTCGACACCTCAACCCGACCACCAACACTCCAACATCTCGAGGGAATCGAACCTCCGCCGCCGGGTCGGTGAGTGACCTTTTCCGTCCCCCGGCTCTAACCACTGAGCCACAGTCACCCCTTGCCCTTGTTACCGAATTTTTGTCCCTATCTCAGTGACGTAGTGGTTGCCAGTCATCTCCAAAAACAAAACAAAAAATCAGGCTAAGGGGCCTGTCTGTCTGTCGACACCTCAACCCGACCACCACCACTCCAACATCTCGAGGGAATCGAACCGCCGCCGCCGGGTCGGTGAGTGACCTTCTCCGTCCCCCGGCTCTAACCACTGAGCCACAGCCACTCCTTGCCGTTGTTACCGAATTTTCGTCCCTATCTCAGTGACGTAGTGGTTGCCAGTCATCTCCAAAAACAGGACAAAAAATCAGGCTAACGGGTCTGTCTGTCTGTCTGTCGACACCTTAACCCGACCACCAACACACCAACATTTCCATGAGAATCGAACAGCCGCCGCCGGGTCTGTGAGTGACCTTCTCCGTCCCCCGGCTCTGACCACTGAGCCAGAGTCACTCCTTGCCGTTGTTACCGAATTTTCGTCCCTATCTCAGTGACGTAGTGGTTGCCAGTCATCTCCAAAAACAGGACAAAAAATCAGGGGAACGGGTCTGTCTGTCTGTCGACACCTTAACCCGACCACCAACACTCCAACATTTCCATGAGAATCGAACCGCCGCGTCGGTGAGTGACCTTCTCCGTCCCCCGGCTCTAACCACTGAGCCACAGTCACCCCTTGCCGTTGTTACCGAATCTTCGTCCCTATCTCAGTGACGTAGTTGTTGCCAGTCATCTCCAAAAACAAAACAAAAAATCAGGCTAACGGGTCTGTCTGTCGACACCTCAACCCGACCACCAACACTCCAACATCTCGAGGGAATCGAACCGCCGCCGGGACGGTGAGTGACCTTCTCCGTCCCCCGGCTCTAACCACTGAGCCAGAGTCACTCCTTGCCGTTGTAACCGAATTTGCGTCCCTATCTCAGTGACGTAGTGGTTGCCAGTCATCTCCAAAAACAAAACAAAAAATCAGGCTAACGGGTCTGTCTGTCGACACCTCAACCCGACCACCAACACTCCAACATCTCGAGGGAATCGAACCGCCGCCGCCGGATCGGTGAGTGACCTTCTCCGTCCCCCGGCTCTAACCACTGAGCCAGAGTCACTCCTTGCCGTTGTTACCGAATTTTCGTCCCTATCTCAGTGACGTAGTGGTTGCCAGTCATCTCCAAAAACAAGACAAAAAATCAGGCTAACGGGTCTGTCTGTCTGTCTGTCGACACCTTAACCCGACCACCAACAATCTAACTACTCGAGGGAATCGAACCGCCGCCGCCGGGTCGGTGAGTGACCTTCTCCATCCCCCGTCTCTGACCACTGAGCCAGAGTCACTCCTTGCCGTTGTTACCGAATTTTCGTCCCTATCTCAGTGACGTAGTGGTTGCCAGTCATCTCCAAAAACAAAACAAAAAATCAGGCCAACGGGTCTGTCTGTCGACACCTCAACCCGACCACCAACACTCCAACATCTCGAGGGAATCGAACCTCCGCCGCCGGGTCGGTGAGTGACCTTCTCCGTCCCCCGGCTCTAACCACTGAGCCACAGTCACTCCTTGCCCTTGTTACCGAATTTTCGTCCCAATCTCAGTGACGTAGTGGTTGCCAGTCATCTCCAAAAACAAAACAAAAAATCAGGCTAAGAGGCCTGTCTGTCGACACCTGAACCCGACCACCAACACACCAACATCTCGAGGGAATCGAACCGCCGCGTCGGTGAGTGAGCTTCTCCGTCCCCCAGGTCTAACCACTGAGTCAGAGTCACTCCTTGCCGTTGTTACCGAATTTTCGTCCCTATCTTAGTGACAGAGTGGTTGCCAGTCATCTCCAAAAACAGGACAAAAAATCAGGCTAATGGGTCTGTCTGTCTGTCTGTCTGTCGACACCTTAACCCGACCACCAACACTCCAACATTTCCATGAGAATCGAACCGCCGCCGCCGGGTCGGTGAGTGACCTTCTCCGTCCCCCGGCTCTGACCACTGAGCCAGAGTCACTCCTTGCCGTTGTTACCAAATTTCCGTCCCTCTCTCAGTGACGTAGTGGTTGCCAGTCATCTCCAAAAACAAAACAAAAAATCAGGCTAACGGGTCTGTCTGTCGACACCTCAACCCGACCACCAACACTCCAAAATCTCGAGGGAATCGAACCGCCGCCGCCGGGTCGGTGAGTGACCTTCTCCGTCCCCCGGCTCTAACCACTGAGCCGAGTCACTTCTTGCTGTTGTTACCGAATTTTCGTCCATATCTCAGTGACGTAGTGGTTGCCAGTCATCTCCAAAAACAAAACAAAAAATCAGGCTAACGGGTCTGTCTGTCGACACCTCAACCGGACCACCAAGACTCCGACATCTCGAGGGAATCGAACCGCCGCCGCCGGGTCGGTGAGTGACCTTCTCCGTCCCCCGGCTCTAACCACTGAGCCGAGTCACTTCTTGCTGTTGTTACCGAATTTTTGTCCATATCTCAGTGACGTAGTGGTTGCCAGTCATCTCCAAAAACAAAACAAAAAATCAGGCTAACGGGTCTGTCTGTCGACACCTTAACATGATCACCAACACTCCACCATCTCGAGGGAATCGAACCGCCGCCGCCGGGTCGGTGAGTGACCTTCTACATCCCCCGGCTCTAACAACTGAGCCACAGTCACTCCTTGCCTTTGTTACCGAATTTTCGTCCCTATCTCAGTGACGTAGTGGTTGCCAGTCATCTCCAAAAACAAAACAAAAAGTCAGGCCAACAGGTCTGCCTGTCTGTCGACACCTCAACCCGACCACCAACACTCAAACATCTCGAGGGAATCGAACCGCCGCTGCCGGGTCGGTGAGTGACCTTCTCCATCCCCCGGCTCTAACCACTGAGCCAGAGTCACTCCTTGCCGTTGTTACCGAATTTTCGTCCCTATCTCAGTGACGTAGTGGTTGCCAGTCATCTCCAAAAACAAAACAAAAAATCAGCCTAACGGTCTGTCTGTCGACACCTCAACCCGACCACCAACACTCCAACATCTCGAGGGAATCGAACCGCCGCCGCCGGGTCGGTGAGTGACCTTCTCCGTCCCGCGGCTCTAACCACTGAGCCAGAGTCACTCCTTGCCGTTGTTACCAAATTTTCGTCCCTATCTCAGTAACGTAGTGGTTGCCAGTCATCTCCAAAAACAAAACAAAAAATCAGGCTAACGGGTCTGTCTGTCGACACCTCAACCCGACCACCAACACCTCGAGGGAATCGAACCGCCGCCGCCGGTGAGTGACTTTCTCCGTCCCCCGGCTCTAACCACTGAGCCACAGTCACTCCTTGACGTTGTTACCGAATTTTCGTCCCTATCTCAGTGACGTAGTGGTTGCCAGTCATCTCCAAAAACAAAACAAAAAATCAGGCTAACGGGTCTGTCTGTCGAAACCTCAACCCGACCACCAACACTCCAACATCTCGAGGGAATCGAACCGCCGCCGCCGGGTCGGTGGGTGACCTTCTCCGTCCCCTGGCTCTAACCACTGAGCCACAGTCACTCCTTGCCGTTGTTACCGAATTTTCATCCCTATCTCAGTGACGTAGTGGTTGCCAGTCATCTCCAAAAACAAAACAAAAAATCAGGCTAACAGGTCTGTCTGTCGACACCTCAACCCGACCACCAACACTCCAACATCTCGAGGGAATCGAACCGCCGCCGCCGGGTCGGTGAGTGACCTTCTCCGTACCCCGGCTCTAACCACTGAGCCAGAGTCACTCCTTGCCGTTGTTACCGAATTTTCGACCCTATCTCAGTGACGTAGTGGTTGCCAGTCATCTCCAAAAACAAAACAAAAAATCAGGCTAACGGGTCTGTCGACACCTCAACCCGACCACCAACACTCCAACATCTCGAGGGAATCGAACCGCCGCCGCCGGATCGGTGAGTGACCTTCTCCGTCCCGCGGCCCTAACCACTGAGCCAGAGTCACTCCTTGCCGTTGTTACCAAATTTTCGTCCCTATCTCAGTGACGTAGTGGTTGCCAGTCATCTCCAAAAACAAAACAAAAAATCAGGCTAACGGGTCTGTCTGTCGACACCTCAACCCGACCACCAACACCTCGAGGGAATCAACCGCCGCCGCCGGGTCGGTGAGTGACCTTCTCCATCCCCCGGCTCTAACCACTGAGCCACAGTCACTCCTTGCCGTTGTTACCGAATTTTCGTCCCTATCTCAGTGACGTAGTGGTTGCCAGTCATCTCCAAAAACAAAACAAAAAATCAGGCTAACGGGTCTGTCTGTCGACACCTCAACCCGACCACCAACACTCCAACATCTCGAGGGAATCGAACCGCCGCCGCCGGGTCGGTGAGTGACCTTCTCCGTCCCCCGGCTCTAACCACTGAGCCAGAGTCACTCCTTGCCGTTGTTACCAAATTTTCGTCCCTCTCTCAGTGACGTAGTGGTTGCCAGTCATCTCCAAAAACAAAACAAAAAATCAGGCTTACGGGTCTGTCTGTCGACACCTCACCCCGACCACCAACACTCCAACATCTCGAGGGAATCGATCCGCCGCCGCCGGGTCGGTGAGTGACCTTCTCTGTCCCCCGGCTCTAACCACTGAGCCAGAGTCACTCATTGCCGTTGTTACCGAATTTTCGTCCCTATCTCAGCGACGTAGTGGTTGCCAGTCATCTCCAAAAACAAAACAAAAAATCAGGCTAACGGGTCTGTCTGTCTGTCGACACCTCAACCCGACCACCAACACTCCAAAATCTCGAGGGAATCGAACCGCCGCCGCCGGGTCGGTGTGTGACCTTCTCCGTCCCCCGGCTCTAACCACTGAGCCAGAGTCACTCGTTGCCATTGTTACCGAATTTTCGTCCCTCTCTCAGTGACGTAGTGGTTGCCAGTCATCTCCAAAAACCAAACAAAAAATCAGGCCAACGGGTCTGTCTGTCTGTCGACACCTCAACCCGACCACCAACACTCCAACATCTCGAGGGAATCGAACCGCCGCCGCCGCCGGGTCGGTGAGTGACCTTCTCCGTCCCCCGGCTCTAACCACTGAGCCACAGCCACTCCTTGCCGTTGTTACCGATTTTTCGTCCCTATCTCAGTGACGTAGTGGTTGCCAGTCATCTCCAAAAACAAAACAAAAAATCAGGCTAACGGTTCTGTCTGTCGACACCTCGACCCGACCACCAACACTCCAACATCTCGAGGGAATTGAACCGCCGCCGCCGGTTTGGTGAGTGACCTTCTCCGTCCCCCGGCTCTAACCACTGAGCCACAGTCACTCCTCGCGTTGTTACCGAATTTTCATCCCTATCTCAGTGACGTAGTGGTTGCCAGTCATCTCCAAAAACAAAACAAAAGATCAGGCTAACGGGTCTGTCTGTCTGTCAACACCTCAACCCGACCACCAACACTCCAACATCTCGAGGGAATCGAACCGCCGCCGCCAGGTCGGTGAGTGACCTTCCCTGTCCCCCGGCTCTAACCACTGAGCCACAGTCACTCCTTGCCGTTTTTACCGAATTTTCGTCCCTATCTCAGTGACGTAGTGGTTGCAAGTCATCTCCAAAAACAAAACAAAAAATCAGGCTAACGGGTCTGTCTGTCGACACCTAAACCCGACCACCAACACTCCAACATCTCGAGGGAATTGAACCGCCGCCGCCGGTTCGGTGAGTGACCTTCTCCGTCCCCCGGCTCTAACCACTGAGCCAGAGTCACTCCTCGCGTTGTTACCGAATTTTCATCCCTATCTCAGTGACGTAGTGGTTGCCAGTCATCTCCAAAAACAAAACAAAAGATCAGGCTAACGGGTCTGTCTGTCTGTCAACACCTCAACCCGACCACCAACACTCCAACATCTCGAGGGAATCGAACCGCCGCCGCCAGGTCGGTGAGTGACCTTCCCCATCCCCCGGCTCTAACCACTGAGCCACAGTCACTCCTTGCTGTTTTTACCGAATTTTCGTCCCTATCTCAGTGATGTAGTGGTTGCAAGTCATCTCCAAAAACAAAACAAAAAATCAGGCTAACGGGTCTGTCTGTCGACACCTAAACCCGACCACCAACATTCCAACATCTCGAGGGAATTGAACCGCCGCCGCCAGGTCGGTGAGTGACCTTCCCCGTCCCCCGGCTCTAACCACTGAGCCACAGTCACTCCTTGCTGTTTTTACCGAATTTTCATCCCTATCTCAGTGACGTAGTGGTTGCAAGTCATCTCCAAAAACAAAACAAAAAATCAGGCTAACGGGTCTGTCTGTCGACACCTAAACCAGACCACCAACACTCCAACATCTCGAGGGAATTGAACCGCCGCCGCCGGGTCGGTGAGTGACCTTCTCCGTCCCCCGGCTCTAACCACTGAACCACAGTCACCCCTTGCCGTTGTTACCGAATTTTCGTCCCTATCTCAGTGACGTAGTGGTTGCCAGTCATCTCCAAAAACAAAACAAAAAATCAGGCTAACGGGTCTGTCTGTCGACACCTCCACCCGACCACCAACACTCCAACATCTCGAGGGAATCGAACCGCCGCCGCCGGGTCGGTGAGTGACTTTCTCCGTCCCCCGGCTCTAACCACTGAGTCAGAGTCAATCCTTGCCGTTGTTTCCGAATTTTCGTCCCTATCTCAGTGACGTAGTGGTTGCCAGTCATCTCCAAAAACAAAACAAAAAATCAGGCTAACGGGTCTGTCTGTCGACACCTCAACCCGACCACCAACACTCCAACATCTCGAGGGAATCGAACCGCCGCCGCCGGGTCGGTGAGTGACCTTCTCCGTCCCCCGGCTCTAACCACTGAGCCAGAGTCACTCCTTGCCGTTGTTACCGAATTTTCGTCCCTATCTCAGTGACGTAGTGGTTGCCAGTCATCTCCAAAAACAAAAACAAAAAATCAGGCTAACGGGTCTGTCTGTCGACACCTCAACCTGACCACCAACACTCCAACATCTCGAGGGAATCGAACCGCCGCCGCCGGGTCGGTGAGTGACCTTCTCCGTCCCCCGGCTCTAACCACTGAGCCAGAGTCACTCCTTGCTGTTGTTACCGAATTTTCGTCCCTATCTCAGTGACGTAGTGGTTGCCAGTTATCTCCAAAAACAAAAGAAAAAATCAGGCTAACGGGTCTGTCTGTCGACACCTCAATCCGACCACCAACACTCCAACATCTCGAGGGAATCGAACGGCCGCCGCCGGTTCGGTGAGTGACCTTCTCCGTACCCCGGCTCAAACCACTGAGCCAGAGTCACTCCTTGCCGTTGTTACCGAATTTTCGTCCCTATCTCAGTGACGTAGTGGTTGCCAGTCATCTCCAAAAACAAAACAAAAATTCAGGCTAACGGGTCTGTCTGTCGACACCTCAACCCGACCACCAACACTCCAACATCTCGAGGGAATCGAACCGCCGCCGCCGGGTCGGTGAGTGACCTTCTCCGTCCCCCGGCTCTAACCACTGAGCCGAGTCACTTCTCTCTGTTGTTACCGAATTTTCGTCCATATCTCAGTGACGTAGTGGTTGCCAGTCATCTCCAAAAACAAAACAAAAAATCAGGCTAACGGGTCTGTCTGTCTGTCGACACCTCAACCCGACCACCAACACCTCGAGGGAATCGAACCGCCGCCGCCGGGTCGGTGAGTGACCTTCTCCGTACCCCGGCTCTAACCACTGAGCCAGAGTCACTCCTTGCCGTTGTTACCGAATTTTCGTCCCTATCTCAGTGACGTAGTGGTTGCCAGTCATCTCCAAAAACAAAACAAAAAATCAGGCTAACGGGTCTGTCGACACCTCAACCCGACCACCAACACTCCAACATCTCCAGGGAATCGAACCGCCGCCGCCGGGTCGGTGAGTGACCTTCTCCGTCCCGCGGCTCTAACCACTGAGCCAGAGTCACTCCTTGCCGTTGTTACCAAATTTTCGTCCCTATCTCAGTGACGTAGCGGTTGCCAGTCATCTCCAAAAACAAAACAAAAAATCAGGCTAACGGGTCTGTCTGTCGACACCTCAACCCGACCACCAACACCTTGAGGGAATCGAACCGCCGCCGCCGGGTCGGTGAGTGACCTTCTACATCCCCCGGCTCTAACCACTGAGCCACAGTCACTCCTTGCCGTTGTTACCGAATTTTCTTCCCTATCTCAGTGACGTAGTGGTTGCCAGTCATCTCCAAAAACAAAACAAAAAATCAGGCCAACAGGTCTGTCTGTCTGTCGACACCTCAACCCGACCACCAACACTCAAACATCTCGAGGGAATCGAACCGCCGCTGCCTGGTCAGTGAGTGACCTTCTCCATCCCCCGGCTCTAACCACTGAGCCACAGTCACTCCTTGCTGTTGTTACCGAATTTTCGTCCCTATCTCAGTGACGTAGTGGTTGCCAGTCATCTCCAAAAACAAAACAAAAAATCAGGCTAACGGGTCTGTCTGTCGACACCTCAACCGGACCACCAACACTCCAACATCTCGAGGGAATCGAACCGCCGCCGCCGGGTCGGTGAGTGACCTTCTCCGTCCCCCGGCTCTAACCACTGAGCCAGAGTCACTCCTTGCTGTTGTTACCAAATTTCCGTCCCTCTCTCAGTGACGTAGTGGTTGCCAGTCATCTCCAAAAACAAAACAAAAAATCAGGCTAACAGGTCTGTCTGTCGACACCTCACCCCGACCACCAACACTCCAACATCTCGAGAGAATCGATCCGCCGCCGCCGGGTCGGTGAGTGACCTTCTCCGTCCCCCGGCTCTAACCACTGAGCCAGAGTCACTCCTTAACGTTGTTACCGAATTTTCGTCCCTATCTCAGTGACGTAGTGGTTGCCAGTCATCTCCAAAAACAAAACAAAAAATCAGGCTAACGGGTCTGTCTGTCGAAACCTCAACCCGACCACCAACACTCCAACATCTCGAGGGATTCGAACCGCCGCCGCCGGGTCGGTGAGTGACCTTCTCCGTCCCCCGGCTCTAACCACTGAGCCAGAGTCACTCCTTGCCGTTGTTACCGAATTTTCGTCCCTATCTCAGTGACGTAGTGGTTGCCAGTCATCTCCAAAAACAAAACAAAAAATCAGGCTAACGGGTCTGTCTGTCGACACCTCAACCCGACCACCAACACTCCAACATCTCGAGGGAATCGAACCGCCGCCGCCGGGTCGGTGAGTGACCTTCTCCGTCCCCCGGCCCTAACCACTGAGCCGAGTCACTTCTTGCTGTTGTTACCGAATTTTCGTCCATATCTCAGTGACGTAGTGGTTGCCAGTCATCTCCAAAAAAAAACAAAAAATCAGGCTAACGGGTCTGTCTGTCGACACCTCAACCGGACCACCAAGACTCCGACATCTCGAGGGAATCCAACCGCCGCCGCCGGGTCGGTGAGTGACCTTCTCCGTCCCCCGGCTCTAACCACTGAGCCAGAGTCACTCTTTTTAGTTGTTACCGAATTTTCGTCCCTATCTCAGTGACGTAGTTGTTGCCAGTCATCTCCAAAAACAAAACTAAAAATCAGGCTAACGGGTCTGTCTGTCGACACCTCAACATGACCACCAACACTCCACCATCTCGAGGGAATCGAACCGCCGCCGCCGAGTGACCTTCTACATCCCCCGGCTCTAACCACTGAGCCACAGTCACTCCTTGCCTTTGTTACCGAATTTTCGTCTCTATCTCAGTGACGTAGTGGTTGCCAGTCATCTCCAAAAACAAAACAAAAAATCAGGCTAACGGGTCTGTCTGTCGAAACCTCAACCCGACCACCAACACTCCAACATCTCGAGGGATTCGAACCGCCGCCGCCGGGTCGGTGAGTGACCTTCTCCGTCCCCCGGCTCTAACCACTGAGCCAGAGTCACTCCTTGCCGTTGTTACCGAATTTTCGTCCCTATCTCAGTGACGTAGTGGTTGCCAGTCATCTCCAAAAACAAAACAAAAAATCAGACTAACGGGTCTGTCTGTCGACACCTCAACCCGACCACCAACACTCCAACATCTCGAGGGAATCGAACCGCCGCCGCCGGGTCGGTGAGTGACCTTCTCCGTCCCCCGGCTCTAACCACTGAGCCGAGTCACTTCTTGCTGTTGTTACCGAATTTTCGTCCATATCTCAGTGACGTAGTGGTTGCCAGTCATCTCCAAAAAAAAAAAAAAAATCAGGCTAACGGGTCTGTCTGTCGACACCTCAACCGGACCACCAAGACTCCGACATCTCGAGGGAATCCAACCGCCGCCGCCGGGTCGGTGAGTGACCTTCTCCGTCCCCCGGCTCTAACCACTGAGCCAGAGTCACTCTTTTTAGTTGAACCGAATTTTCGTCCCTATCTCAGTGACGTAGTTGTTGCCAGTCATCTCCAAAAACAAAACTAAAAATCAGGCTAACGGGTCTGTCTGTCGACACCTCAACATGACCACCAACACTCCACCATCTCGAGGGAATCGAACCGCCGCCGCCGAGTGACCTTCTACATCCCCCGGCTCTAACCACTGAGCCACAGTCACTCCTTGCCTTTGTTACCGAATTTTCGTCCCTATCTCAGTGACGTAGTGGTTGCCAGTCATCTCCAAAAACAAAACAAAAAGTCAGGCCAACAGGTCTGCCTGTCTGTCGACACCTCAACCCGACCACCAACACTCAAACATCTCGAGGGAATCGAACCGCCGCTGCCGGGTCGGTGAGTGACCTTCTCCATCCCCCGGCTCTAACCACTGAGCCAGAGTCACTCCTTGCCGTTGTTATCGAATTTCCGTCCCTATCTCAGTGACGTAATGGTTGCCAGTCATCTCCAAAAACAAAACAAAAAATCAGCCTAGCGGTCTGTCTGTCGACACCTCAACCCGACCACCAACACTCCAAAATCTCGAGGGAATCGAACCGCCGCCGCCAGGTCGGTGCGTGACCTTCTCCGTCCCCCGGCTCTAACCACTGAACCACAGTAACTCCTTGCCGTTGTCACCGAATTTTCATCCCTATCTCAGTGACGTAGTGGTTGCCAGTCATCTCCAAAAACAAAACAAAAAATCAGGCTAACGGGTCTGTCTGTCGACACCTCAACCTGACCACCAAGACTCCGACATCTCGAGGGAATCGAACCGCCGCCGCCGGGTCGGTGAGTGACCTTCTCCGTCCCCCGGCTCTAACCACTGAGCCAGAGTCACTCTTTTCCGTTGTTACCGAATTTTCGTCCCTATCTCAGTGACGTAGTGGTTGCCAGTCATCTCCAAAAACAAAACTAAAAATCAGGCTAACGGGTCTGTCTGTCGACACCTCAACATGACCACCAACACTCCACCATCTCGAGGGAATCGAACCGCCGCCGCCGGGTCGGTGAGTGACCTTCTACATCCCCCGGCTCTAACCACTGAGCCACAGTCACTCCTTGCCTTTGTTACCGAATTTTCGTCCCTATCTCAGTGACGTAGTGGTTGCCAGTCATCTCCAAAAACAAAACAAAAAATCAGGCTAACGGGTCTGTCTGTCGACACCTCAACCCGACCACCAACACCTCGAGGGAATCGAACCGCCGCCGCCGGGTCGGTGAGTGACCTTCTCCGTACCCCGGCTCTAACCACTGAGCCAGAGTCACTCCTTGCCGTTGTTACCGAATTTTCGTCCCTATCTCAGTGACGTAGTGGTTGCCAGTCATCTCCAAAAACAAAACAAAAAATCAGGCTAACGGGTCTGTCGACACCTCAACCCGACCACCAACACTCCAACATCTCCAGGGAATCGAACCGCCGCCGCCGGGTCGGTGAGTGACCTTCTCCGTCCCGCGGCTCTAACCACTGAGCCAGAGTCACTCCTTGCCGTTGTTACCAAATTTTCGTCCCTATCTCAGTGACGTAGTGGTTGCCAGTCATCTCCAAAAACAAAACAAAAAATCAGGCTAACGGGTCTGTCTGTCGACACCTCAACCCGACCACCAACACCTTGAGGGAATCGAACCGCCGCCGCCGGGTCGGTGAGTGACCTTCTACATCCCCCGGCTCTAACCACTGAGCCACAGTCACTCCTTGCCGTTGTTACCGAATTTTCGTCCCTATCTCAGTGACGTAGTGGTTGCCAGTCATCTCCAAAAACAAAACAAAAAATCAGGCCAACAGGTCTGTCTGTCTGTCGACACCTCAACCCGACCACCAACACTCAAACATCTCGAGGGAATCGAACCGCCGCTGCCTGGTCGGTGAGTGACCTTCTCCATCCCCCGGCTCTAACCACTGAGCCACAGTCACTCCTTGCTGTTGTTACCGAATTTTCGTCCCTATCTCAGTGACGTAGTGGTTGCCAGTCATCTCCAAAAACAAAACAAAAAATCAGGCTAACGGGTCTGTCTGTCGACACCTCAACCGGACCACTAACACTCCAACATCTCGAGGGAATCGAACCGCCGCCGCCGGGTCGGTGAGTGACCTTCTCCGTCCCCCGGCTCTAACCACTGAGCCAGAGTCACTCCTTGCTGTTGTTACCAAATTTCCGTCCCTCTCTCAGTGACGTAGTGGTTGCCAGTCATCTCCAAAAACAAAACAAAAAATCAGGCTAACAGGTCTGTCTGTCGACACCTCACCCCCACCACCAACACTCCAACATCTCGAGGGAATCGATCCGCCGCCGCCGGGTCGGTGAGTGACCTTCTCCGTCCCCCGGCTCTAACCACTGAGCCAGAGTCACTCCTTGCCGTTGTTACCGAATTTTCGTCCCTATCTCAGTGACGTAGTGGTTGCCAGTCATCTCCAAAAACAAAACAAAAAATCAGGCTAACGGGTCTGTCGACACCTCAACCCGACCACCAACACTCCAACATCTCCAGGGAATCGAACCGCCGCCGCCGGGTCGGTGAGTGACCTTCTCCGTCCCGCGGCTCTAACCACTGAGCCAGAGTCACTCCTTGCCGTTGTTACCAAATTTTCGTCCCTATCTCAGTGACGTAGCGGTTGCCAGTCATCTCCAAAAACAAAACAAAAAATCAGGCTAACGGGTCTGTCTGTCGACACCTCAACCCGACCACCAACACCTTGAGGGAATCGAACCGCCGCTGCCGGGTCGGTGAGTGACCTTCTACATCCCCCGGCTCTAACCACTGAGCCACAGTCACTCCTTGCCGTTGTTACCGAATTTTCGTCCCTATCTCAGTGACGTAGTGGTTGCCAGTCATCTCCAAAAACAAAACAAAAAATCAGGCCAACAGGTCTGTCTGTCTGTCGACACCTCAACCCGACCACCAACACTCAAACATCTCGAGGGAATCGAACCGCCGCTGCCTGGTCGGTGAGTGACCTTCTCCATCCCCCGGCTCTAACCACTGAGCCACAGTCACTCCTTGCTGTTGTTACCGAATTTTCGTCCCTATCTCAGTGACGTAGTGGTTGCCAGTCATCTCCAAAAACAAAACAAAAAATCAGGCTAACGGGTCTGTCTGTCGACACCTCAACCCGACCACCAACACTCCAACATCTCGAGGGAATCGAACCGCCGCCGCCGGGTCGGTGAGTGACCTTCTCCGTCCCCCGGCTCTAACCACTGAGCCAGAGTCACTCCTTGCTGTTGTTACCAAATTTCCGTCCCTCTCTCAGTGACGTAGTGGTTGCCAGTCATCTCCAAAAACAAAACAAAAAATCAGGCTAACAGGTCTGTCTGTCGACACCTCACCCCCACCACCAACACTCCAACATCTCGAGGGAATCGATCCGCCGCCGCCGGGTCGGTGAGTGACCTTCTCCGTCCCCCGGCTCTAACCACTGAGCCAGAGTCACTCCTTAACGTTGTTACCGAATTTTCGTCCCTATCTCAGTGACGTAGTGGTTGCCAGTCATCTCCAAAAACAAAACAAAAAATCAGGCTAACGGGTCTGTCTGTCGAAACCTCAACCCGACCACCAACACTCCAACATCTCGAGGGATTCGAACCGCCGCCGCCGGGTCGGTGAGTGACCTTCTCCGTCCCCCGGCTCTAACCACTGAGCCAGAGTCACTCCTTGCCGTTGTTACCGAATTTTCGTCCCTATCTCAGTGACGTAGTGGTTGCCAGTCATCTCCAAAAACAAAACAAAAAATCAGGCTAACGGGTCTGTCTGTCGACACCTCAACCCGACCACCAACACTCCAACATCTCGAGGGAATCGAACCGCCGCCGCCGGGTCGGTGAGTGACCTTCTCCGTCCCCCGGCTCTAACCACTGAGCCGAGTCACTTCTTGCTGTTGTTACCGAATTTTCGTCCATATCTCAGTGACGTAGTGGTTGCCAGTCATCTCCAAAAAAAAAAAAAAAATCAGGCTAACGGGTCTGTCTGTCGACACCTCAACCGGACCACCAAGACTCCGACATCTCGAGGGAATCCAACCGCCGCCGCCGGGTCGGTGAGTGACCTTCTCCGTCCCCCGGCTCTAACCACTGAGCCAGAGTCACTCTTTTTAGTTGTTACCGAATTTTCGTCCCTATCTCAGTGACGTAGTTGTTGCCAGTCATCTCCAAAAACAAAACTAAAAATCAGGCTAACGGGTCTGTCTGTCGACACCTCAACATGACCACCAACACTCCACCATCTCGAGCGAATCGAACCGCCGCCGCCGAGTGACCTTCTACATCCCCCGGCTCTAACCACTGAGCCACAGTCACTCCTTGCCTTTGTTACCGAATTTTCGTCCCTATCTCAGTGACGTAGTGGTTGCCAGTCATCTCAAAAAAAAAAAAAAAAAGTCAGGCCAACAGGTCTGCCTGTCTGTCGACACCTCAACCCGACCACCAACACTCAAACATCTCGAGGGAACCGAACCGCCGCTGCCGGGTCGGTGAGTGACCTTCTCCATCCCCCGGCTCTAACCACTGAGCCAGAGTCACTCCTTGCCGTTGTTATCGAATTTCCGTCCCTATCTCAGTGACGTAATGGTTGCCAGTCATCTCCAAAAACAAAACAAAAAATCAGCCTAGCGGTCTGTCTGTCGACACCTCAACCCGACCACCAACACTCCAAAATCTCGAGGGAATCGAACCGCCGCCGCCAGGTCGGTGCGTGACCTTCTCCGTCCCCCGGCTCTAACCGCTGAACCACAGTAACTCCTTGCCGTTGTCACCGAATTTTCATCCCTATCTCAGTGACGTAGTGGTTGCCAGTCATCTCCAAAAACAAAACAAAAAATCAGGCTAACGGGTCTGTCTGTCGACACCTCAACCTGACCACCAACACTCCAACATCTCGAGGGAATCGAACCGCCGCCGCCGGGTCGGTGAGTGACCTTCTACATCCCCCGGCTCTAACCACTGAGCCACAGTCATTCCTTGCCGTTGTTACCGAATTTTCGTCCCTATCTCAGTGACGTAGTGGTTGCCAGTCATCTCCAAAAACAAAACAAAAAATCAGGCCAACAGGTCTGTCTGTCTGTCGACACCTCAACCCGACCACCAACACTCAAACATCTCGAGGGAATCGAACCGCCGCTGCCTGGTCGGTGAGTGACCTTCTCCATCCCCCGGCTCTAACCACTGAGCCACAGTCACTCCTTGCCGTTGTTACCGAATTTTCGTCCCTATCTCAGTGACGTAGTGGTTGCCAGTCATCTCCAAAAACAAAACAAAAAATCAGGCTAACGGGTCCGTCTGTCGACACCTCAACCCGACCACCAACACTCCAACATCTCGAGGGAATCGAACCGCCGCCGCCGGGTCGGTGAGTGACCTTCTCCGTCCCCCGGCTCTAACCACTGAGCCAGAGTCACTCCTTTCCGTTGTTACCAAATTTCCGTCCCTCTCTCAGTGACGTAGTGGTTGCCAGTCATCTCCAAAAACAAAACAAAAAATCAGGCTAACGGGTCTGTCTGTCGACACCTCACCCCGACCAACAACACTCCAACATCTCGAGGGAATCGATCCACCGCCGCCGGGTCGGTGAGTGACCTTCTCCGTCCCCCGGCTCTAACCACTGAGCCAGAGTCACTCCTTGCCGTTGTTACCAAATTTCCGTCCCTCTGTCAGTGACGTAGTGGTTGCCAGTCATCTCCAAAAACAAAACAAAAAATCAGGCTAACGGTTCTGTCTGTCGACACCTCACCCCGACCACCAACACTCCAACATCTCGAGGGAATCGAACCGCCGCCGCAGGGTCGGTGAGTGACCTTCTCCGTCCCCCAGCTCTAACCACTGAGTCAGAGTCACTCCTTGCCGTTGTTACCGAATTTTCGTCCCTATCTCAGTGACGTAGTGGTTGCCAGTCATCTCCAAAAACAAAACAAAAAATCAGGCTAACGGGTCTGTCTGTCGACACCTCAACCCGACCACCAACACTCCAACATCTCGAGGGATTCGAACCGCCGCCGCCGGGTCGGTGAGTGACCTTCTCCGTCCCCCGGCTCTAACCACTGAGCCAGAGTCACTCCTTGCCGGTGTTACCGAATTTTCGTCCCTATCTCAGTGACGTAGTGGTTGCCAGTCATCTCCAAAAACAAAACAAGAAATCAGGCTAACGGGTCTGTCTGTCGACACCTCAACCCGACCACCAACACTCCAACATCTCGAGGGAATCGAACCGCCGCCGCCGGGTCGGTGAGTGACCTTATCCGTCCCCCGGCTCTAACCACTGAGCCGAGTCACTTCTTGCTGTTGTTACCGAATTTTCGTCCATATTTCAGTGACGTAGTGGTTGCCAGTCATCTCCAAAAACAAAACAAAAAATCAGGCTAACGGGTCTGTCTGTCGACACCTCAACCGGACCACCAAGACTCCGACATCTCGAGGGAATCCAACCGCCGCCGCCGGGTCAGTGAGTGACCTTCTCCGTCCCCCGGCTCTAACCACTGAGCCAGAGTCACTCTTTTTAGTTGTTACCGAATTTTCGTCCCTATCTCAGTGACGTAGTGGTTGCCAGTCATCTCCAAAAACAAAACTAAAAATCAGGCTAACGGGTCTGTCTGTCGACACCTCAACATGACCACCAACACTCCACCATCTCGAGGGAATCGAACCGCCGCCGCCGCCGAGTGACCTTCTACATCCCCCGGCTCTAACCACTGAGCCACAGTCACTCCTTGCCTTTGTTACCGAATTTTCGTCCCTATCTCAGTGACGTAGTGGTTGCCAGTCATCTCCAAAAACAAAACAAAAAGTCAGGCCAACAGGTCTGCCTGTCTGTCGACACCTCAACCCGACCACCAACACTCAAACATCTCGAGGGAATCGAACCGCCGCTGCCGGGTCGGTGAGTGACCTTCTCCATCCCCCGGCTCTAACCACTGAGCCAGAGTCACTCCTTGCCGTTGTTATCGAATTTCCGTCCCTATCTCAGTGACGTAATGGTTGCCAGTCATCTCCAAAAACAAAACAAAAAATCAGCCTAGCGGTCTGTCTGTCGACACCTCAACCCGACCACCAACACTCCAACATCTTGAGGGAATCGAACCGCCGCCGCCGGGTCGGTGAGTGACCTTCTCCGTCCCGCGGCTCTAACCACTGAGCCAGAGTCACTCCTTGCCGTTGTTACCAAATTTTCGTCCCTATCTCAGTGACGTAGTGGTTGCCAGTCATCTCCAAAAACAAAACAAAAAATCAGGCTAACGGGTCTGTCTGTCGACACCTCAACCCGACCACCAACATCTCGAGGGATTCGAACCGCCGCCGCCGGTGAGTGACCTTCTCCGTCCCCCGGCTATAACCACTGAGCCAGAGTCACTCCTTGCCGTTGTTACCGAATTTTCGTCCCTATCTCAGTGACGTAGTGGTTGCCAGTCATCTCCAAAAACAAAACAAAAAATCAGGCTAACGGGTCTGTCTGTCGACACCTCAACCCGACCACCAACACTCCAACATCTCGAGGGAATCGAACCGCCGCCGCCGGGTCGGTGAGTGACCTTCTCCGTCCCCCGGCTTTAACCACTGAGCCACAGTCACTCCTTGCCGTTGTTACCGAATTTTCGTCCCTATCTCAGTGACGTAGTGGTTGCCAGTCATCTCCAAAAACAAAACAAAAAATCAGGCTAACGGGTCTGTCTGTCTGTCGACACCTCAACTCGACCACCAACACTTCAACATCTCGAGGGAACCGAACCGCCGCCGCCGGGTCGGTGAGTGACCTTCTCCGTCCCCCGGCTCTAAACACTGAGCCACAGTCACTCCTTGCCGTGGTTACTGAATTTTCGTCCCTATCTCAGTGACGTAGTGGTTGCCAGTCATCTCCAAAAACAAAACAAAAAATCAGGCTAACGGGTCTTTCTGTCTGTCGACACCTCAACCCGACCACCAACACTCCGACATCTCGAGGGAATCGAACCGCCGCCGCCGGGTCGGTGAGTGACCTTCTCCGTCCCCCGGCTCTAACCACTGAGCCACAGTCACTCCTTGCAGTTGTTACCAAAATTTCGTCCCTATCTCAGTGATGTAGTGGTTGCCAGTCATCTCCAAAAACAAAACAAAAAATCAAGCTAACGGGTCTGTCTGTCCGTCTGTCTGTCTGTCTTTCTGTCTGTCTGGCTGGCTGGCTCAGCGAGGTGTTGAAGATGTCTGTGAAGACATCTGTGAGCTCCTCAGCACAGTCCCTCAGTACACGACCAGGAATGTTGTCGGGACCAGAGGCTTTCCGCGGGTTCGTCCCTTTGAGGGATCGCCTCACGCTATCTGGGGATAGCGTCAACACCTGGTCGCCGGTAGAGGGTGGGGTCTTCTGTGCCGGGGTGCTGTTGTCTGCCTCAAAGCGGGCAAAGAAGTCGTTCAGCTCATTGAGCAGAGGGGTGGAGCTGCCGCAGTCTGCGGAGAGGGCTTGTAGTCTGTTAAGGATTGGATCCCTCGCCACAGGTTCCTAGTGTCTTTGCTGTTGCTGAAGCGGTCGGCGATCCTCCTGGAGTACCGTCTCTTGGCCTTCCTGATGCCGCGTGCCAGGTTGGCCCTGGCTGCCTTCAGGCCCACCTCGTCTCCAGCTCTTAAGGCGGTGTTCCGAGCCCTCAGGAGTCTGTAGACTTCCCCTGTCAGCCATGGTTTCTGGTTGGCCTGAATGCGGATGTTCTTGTTGACTGTGACGTCATCAATGCATTTCCGCATGCAGGAAGTGACGGTGTCTGTGTACTCCTGGAGGTCTGTAGTGTTGTTGTAGGTGGCTGCCTGTCTGAACATGCTCCAGTCAGTGATGAGGAAGCAGTCCTGGAGTGTCTCTGAAGACTCCTCAGGCCACACGCGTACCTGCTTTGTTGTTGGTCTGATGACTTTGACCAGGGGTCTGTAAGCAGGCATTAACATAGTGGTGGTGTGGTCTGAGGCTCCAAGGTGGGGCAGGGGGAGGGCTTTGTAGGCCCCTCTATGCGTGGTGTAAACATTGTCCAGGATATTAATGCCACGTGTGGGAAAGTGGATGTGTCCATGGAGTTGTGGAAACACGCTCTTGGGATTTGCATGATTGAAATCCCCAGCCAGGATGAGGAAAGCATCGCCCTCTTTCCCCGAAAGTCTCTGACGTCACCTGGTAGGGGTGGGACAGGTTAGCAATTAGAGCAGGCAGGTGTTAAGGCACCAGGGGTCCTCATGCCGGTAGCCGTTAACACACTTTTTCATGTGTTGCCCTTTTTGTTTACTTTCCCCCCTAACTGGTGGTCTTAATGAGATTTGTGTTTGTGAACTGATTGTGACCACCGGCTAGCGGGCCTTTAACCCCCCTTTTCAGTTAAATTGCATTTTCTTTTTTTTCTTTTGGTTGTCATCCCCTGCCCCTAATAAGCCTTGGTTTGGGTTGGCCTCATAGAATAGACTACCGGTGTTCAGCTTTTCTTAGTGTCTTCACCCCGAGTAGAACAATGTGTGCCGTGTAAAGTGTGCATCATTAGAGATTGTTCAAAGAGTGTGATTAGAATGGAATAGAATTCTTTATTGTCATTGCACAAAATTAGGGTTAGGCGATATGAACCAAAATTCATATCTCGATATTTTCAAGCAGAATATCGATATAAGATAAATATCGATATTTGTTGACGCAATAACATATTTGCTGTTGCTGCGCTCCAACTGGTCATTCTACATGGGTGGCGCCGCTGTACTTTCATTTCCAGCCTGCCTGCATCGCTGTGCTCGTTAATCTGCCTTGCTGATTGCAAACTCAATCTTTAATTTGGGTGTAGGACAGGGTAGCTAAATATTTTAAAATGAATAAGTCAAAAACAGTCTGAGCAAGATGTAGCAAATGTCACCATTCTCGAATTTGACAATGCTGTCCCGACGTTACAGGAACGATAGCCTATGCTGAAATCTTTTTATTGTAGCCTAGTATAGTAGAAACAGAATGTTTTAATAAAAGGCAAAATTCTGCAATCGTAGCAAACCAGTGGGTGCAGTCAGTCTATGCATAGCATCTTAAATAGGCTAAGCAGCGGCAATGTTCCTTAAAAGACGGATCAGAACGCTCCAATGCTTCGTGAAATATATATATATATATCTCGTCCGTTATCATAAAATATCCGTTATGTTATCGTCCGTTCATTTGATATTTTATGTCATCTAGCCAACGTGTCATGTAGATTCGATGTAGCCAGCGAAACCGAATGAAAGAAAGCGCAGTTGCGCAGAAGTTGCCTGCCCATGAAAGTGTGTGGCAGCGTCGCTACAAAGTTTCTGTGAAAGACACACGTTGTACACAGAGAGATACTGCTTCGCAGAGAAGAGAACGAAATAGCACGCGGCAGGCGCGGCTGTTATTTGGAACAAAGTGCTGTACTTTAAACGCAAATGATGTTTGAAAAAATATCGATATATTTAAAATATCGATATACCGCCCAGCCCTACACAGAATACAACAATTGGATGGTAGGCCTCTTGGTGCTTATAGATTAAAATAGAAATAAAAATAAATAAAATAAGTTATAAAGTTATAAGTTCTAAAATAATATAAGACAATACAAAACATACAAGTCCAGTTATTCACAGACAGCCCCCCTCTCTACCCTCCCATTATCCCCATGTGATAGGGTCAGCCCACGTAGATGCTCACTGGCTCACACACACCTGCAACGTATTTTGAATTACCGACCTTGGCACTTCCGCCGGGATAAAGTAGGGTACGGTCTGTTGCTCGAGTGACTCGTTGCCGTCGCTGTGGTATGGAGTTGGCTGCTGGGGGTTCATGCCTGAACGTTACGGGCATCGATCGCGACGTGGGGCCCTCTTCGATGCCCATTTCCTTCTGGGCTTATCCTTTTGCACGGCAGTCAAGGCCAAGATGTTTGCAGCAATCTGACATCACCAAGTCTGGCCACTGTTTTCCTCGGGTTATTTCTTTTGTTTGTTTTTGTACATTGAGCTAGCTTAGCCACGTGTCTAATTGTGATTTGTGTACTGGTCTTTATGGTTTCTTTTTTTTTTAAATTTCCCCTCTTGCCTTTATTGCGCTCCTTTCCCTATTTTTGCCTTATTGTCACCCATTCTCGTTGGCCTGTGGGCCTAACCCTGGGCAGGTAGTATTGTGCCTTGTGCCTAGAATACATCCTTCTGTCCGCCCTTAAGTTGCTGTGTAGACACCCCCTAGTGGTTGAGTGTGTTGAGTGTGACACAACCGTATAGGCTTGTTCTGAGTGTGATTTAGCCTGGCCTCGCAACCTTGTGCACTTTGCAGTGGTATACTAGTGTGTGTGGATGAGTGTATTTATAATCACGTATGGTTGGATATTAGTGAGAGGTACTCAAGCCGCGTTAGCGCAGCTACTCTGGGTTGGCTCCTGGGCCTATGTTATGTGTTTCTGTCCTTATATGGGCATCGAAGAGGGCCCCACGTCGCGATCGATCTGTCCTTATATGTCTGTCTTGTCACCACTGCCAAGTACACTCAGACTCCAGTAAAATAAAAGTATTTTTTTTGTGTACAACAGCCTCAGTTTTCATCCATTTAATTGGGTAACCTACAAAGTATTGGAGTTGGCCAGGGAACTAGCCCATGGTTACACTCACATACTTTCACAACCATTCTCCAGTACATGTTTTAAAGTGACACTGAGGTAGAATGGGAAAAGTGCATAAAATGCGTACGGTCTGACACTCAGAGGGGCTCAGTCTCTAAGACTAAGTGACCGTGTGTGAGGGTGACTGGAAGTGTTCAGTGTCTGTATTGCGGTGGGGTAAAAACTGTTTCTGAATTTGTTTGTGTGTGATTTGGACATGGACATGAAACGTTTGCCGGAGGCAGCAGTGCAAACGTATGATGACCGTGTGAGAGGTCTTTCAAAATGTTTGCAGATCTGGTGAGACATTGGGAACTGAAGATGTCCTGCAGGGAAGGCAGGGCACAGCCCAGTGGCGGATCTAGGGGGTGGCTACTTGGGCTCAAGCCCCGGATGTTTTCTCAAGAGCCCCGGATCTGGCTTCTGAGCCGGTCTGAGTATAATGTGTGCAGTACTGGAAGTCACCAGAGAGTGGCAGCATGCGCAGGAAAGCAGCCTGTAGCCTGCCTGTCCAGAAGAATAAAGCTTCTCCGACTGCGTAATCCGTCATCCGTCTGCGTAACTACGGACACCCCTCGAGTCCTCTCCGTCGTGGTGACGGATACGTAATGCAATTTCCGGCTTGACCAGTATGGGTCGCTACGCAAGACTGGCCATGACATTCAAGCAAATAAGTACAAAAGGGAAAATTAGTTCAGAGGGGATCAATTATTAAATAGAAAAGGGGATACGTTATAAATGAAATGCTTTTAAAAGTAAAAACCGTACACAAACTTGCAATTTGCCACCGTCTCTTTTAAGTTTCACAAGTTCAAGCATTTTGGAGCTTTATGCGTCCATATAGTAAAGCGTATATATGTAGCGTATATATATAGCGTATATATAGCGTATAAAGCGTATTGGCGCGGCCAGTGTTTACGTTGTGATAGAAGTCGATAGCGATAGAATGTGATTCATTGTGAGTCATTCATGTGTAAATGACGTGTTTAGAGGACCAATCGCAGCCCTTGCGGTCTCCGTTGTACGTAGACGGAGTGACGGATACTTAAAAAATATTTCAGGTCGACGGAGACGACGGAGAGGCTCTCCGTCAGGCTCTCCGTCGACGGAGAGGGCTATCCGTATCCGTCGTCCGTCACTTTACGCAGAAGTATAAACTAGGCTTAAGCGTTTCCCTCTCGTCGCTGCCAATCATCATCATATCAATCATATCAATGGATATCAGAAGCTTTTTCAAAAAGCGGACAGCTAACGTTACACCACCGCCACCAGCAGCAGCAGCAACAGCTGCTGCTAAACAGACTGATGTTCCAGGTTTGTGAAGCCCTGGATCTTTATTAAGCTTTTGAAGTTATGACAACCGAATGGTTATTGTTTCTTTCAATTAAATAGTATTGTCTTGAGCAGCCCCTGCAACTGAAAATGTAGGCTATGAATTAGAAGGGATTTAGGATTTGCTAGTGTCCAGCAGGTCACCCTAAAAGGGACTAGAATGCAGGAAATCGCATCTTAGAAATTAAAAAAATTTCTGGGGGAGAACCCCCAGACCCCCCTCTGGGCTAAGCCCCGGATGTACACAAAGTCTGGCTCCACCCCTGGCACAGCCGGTGATTTTTTGGGGGGTATTGATAATCCTTTGTAAGGCCTTTGTCTGCTGCTGAGCAGCTGGTATACCAGGTGGAAATGCAGTAGGCCAGCGCGCTTTCAATGGAACAGCAGTAGAAGGACATCAGCAGTTTCTCCTCCAGGTGGTGTTTTCTGAGTATTCTCAGGAAGTTGAGTCGCTGCTGGGCATTATTGACTATGTGGTGGATGTTGGTAGTCCAAGAGAGGTTCTCTGTGATGTGTGTGCCCGGGAACTTGAAGACAGGTACCCTCTCCACACATTCCATTGCAGTGGTGGGTAGATTAAAACTTGCTGTGAGTTATTGTAACCCTAATTACGATGAAATAACAGAGCACAGGTAAGTAATATTCAATGTTAATAGATGGACCAGTAATGGAAGACTATAGGTTAGTGAGAGCTTTTAGTGTTGGGTAATGAAACACACAGGCAACAATGTTTTTTGTGTGTGGCCATTTGTTATTAATAAACAATAACACATTGATAACAATAACACAATAACACAATGAAAATACAACATTCAATGAAAAATAACAAACTAAAATAATAAAGCCGGCAAAATAAAACCCTATGTCCCAAGGTTACCGTTGGGGCCCTTTTTTTTTCTGTTTGTCAGATCCGGGTCAAGTGTATGTATCAGTGTACGTGTATTTGGTCCTACCACACTGTCCATGAGGGAGGGGGGATGGAAGAATGGAAGGAATTCTTCGCCTCTCTCAGGGTTCAGTGTCAGAGGTTTCAATGTGGCTCGCCACCCAGCTCACACTGGGAATCTATGGATCTTGATTCTGGACGCAGTCTCTCTGGATCTCTGGAACACTTCACACACATCCAACTGGAAACTCTCCGATGGACAGTGGACCATGGACCTCATCAATTGTGCATCACAGAAAAAACCTGACCTACAGAGAGGTCAAAGGAGATCCAAATAGCAGGTTGATTATCATCAATCAATACTACTCCTTTGCGTTAAATGGTTTTAAATCACGTTATCAAAAGTTTTAGTTGTACAACAAACTAATACTTTAATTCAAAAATATTAATTGATAGTTGTGAAACTATAAATACATTCAAAGTGCTTTTTAGAAATATATTCAAGTACTGTAGTTACATTAATACCTGTTTCAACATCTGAAATAGGTTTGGTTACACTGCTAACCTCAGGTCAATGGCCTATTAGCATGACCATATAGTCTCAGGCGGTAATAGCAACATTAGCTCCATTTTACACAGATGCTGCGCCGATTAGCATATCTTTTAACTGGTTTTCGATCACAAAATAAGTTACACGTGCATATAAGGAAAAAAATGAAAGAGGTTACAATCAACAAAAAAGGTTAAAGAGTAGTTTTCCACTCACCGAGTGATCAGTTTTGGAACAAGGGTTCCAGTAATTACCCTGACCCCGTCGTTAGAAATCGTCCGGTCTACAAAGTTGAAATATCAACAATATACCTGTCAACCAGTGCTTAACATAATGAAAAATCACACCAAGTCATTTTAAAACGTTACTTTCGTGTCTTACCCCGCGAATGAAAACAGCTTTTATCTCCGTTTTTATCAAGCACTCACGAGGCAGCAACCATAACATAACCTTCGTTAACCAGGCAGTGATGACGGGACGTAACTAACGAGGCTGATCACCTGGAGCACAGGGGGCTCACTGATTGGCTATTGGGGAAACCCACTCTATGTAGCCCTCTGCCGCAGCTCCCTTTTTCCTTTTTCTCTCTATTTCTCAATTTTTAAGACTTAACAGTTTTTAAAACATACAATCAATTTCAATTAACTATTTATTTATTTCAAAAATTACTTTTAGAATTTTAATGACTGCTCAATTACTTTTTTCTAATGGATTGTTGTTTTCACAATTAAAATGGAGAATTTTAAAGGGATAATTTTAATAAAAATGATGTTACTTTTAAAGCCTGGGCTACACCCTCCCCTCCTGATCTTATGTACGTCTCTGTACATGGCAGCAGTCAAATATAATTTATCTGAGTGGGCAGGTCAGGGGGGTATAGGGTGTTATATTCCTCATTCAAAGCATCGGTCAGCGCTGTAGTTAGTCCATGAAAGAATGACTTAACTACTGTGACCAGGGGATTTCCCTTTCAGCATAGTCAAGTCTCTTTGGCGGTTGTCGTGCTCTCTCTGATCTCCTGACAGAGGTATCCACTTCTGTCTGTCTCTGTGTCTCCATTTCATCCGACTCATCCTTTCCTTCCTCCTCAGGTTCTCCACTTCCTGTTTCATCCATGTCTTCCGCACTCTCTGACACATCACAGAGCACTGGAAGCTGTCCATTATGGACATCACATGGCTGGATGACATTATCAGGTAAGTTTCCTTCTTCTACAGGGTGAACACTTTCAGGTAAGTCACTTTCGGTTTGATCTGTTTTATGTATTTTTCCAGATAGGTTGTCTTGTTCAGGTGGGTTGACTTGTTCGGGTGAGTTGACTTGTTCAGGTAAGTTCTGCATGGATAACTCATCTCTGTCCTCGGCAAGGAGCTCTTGTGCCGGATAATGAGAGAGAACTGGAGCAGATGACACATCTGGTCCATTTGACTGTCTGATTGCACATGGAGGATTCCTCAACATGTAAGTCTCATTGACATTGGGCTCTGGTATCTGGAAAGGGGGAAAAATCAGAGTGAGTACAATTTCCGAGTCAGAGTCTTCCTCCTCTTCCTCACTTCCAGTGGTGGGACGTAGTATTGTCCTAGGTGCGCACTGGCCCGTCTTTGCCCTCAGGCTTAACTGTGTAAACAGGCATGTCACCAGCTTTCCTGAGAACAGTGTAGACATCGTCCTCCCACTTGTTCGCCAGTTTGTGCTTTCCACGCAGCTTTACATTACGAACAAGGACCCTATCGCCCACCTCCAAGGATGAACATACAATACATTTCAATTAACTATTTATTTATTTCAAAATAAAATTAATTACTTTTAGAATTTTAATGACTGCTCAATTATTTTTCTAATGGATTGTTGTTTTCACAATTAAAATGGAGAATTCTAAAGGGATACTTTTAATAAAAATGATGTTACTTTTAAAGCCTGGGCTACATTATGCTTACTGGGGCCCTAATTTACGTGTGATATTAAAACTGAGATCCGGTCAGGCTGTTTTCTGTTTGCTCCCCCGGCAAGGCTTATCCCTTATTGCATCCATTGTTTAAAATAAGTGTCCTATTTTATGACAACCTATAGCGACTAACTTTTATACTCAAATAAAACAAAGATTGTATTTTTGATACCTTTCTTCAAATTCAGCCTGTGCATATTTTTTTGTTCCAGGTAGAATAGAGTTCCCCTGCACTCGTCCTAGGGGTGGCGTAGTCTGCATCTTCTAAACCTACGGGGGGCCACATTAGCTAATTTTAAACTCTTCAATAAAAGGATCTCTGAGTTATCTGACCAACTGCTTGTGATATGTATAGTTTGTTTTAGTCATATTGTGGATGTATTTCAATGGGATGATTAAAAAAACATAATTTTGGAGGAACACAGAATATTAAATGTGAACAACTTTTCATTACAATGAAGAAAACAACCACACCGAGTCATTTTTTACCTGGTGTGGTTGTTTGGGTTAATTTGGTAAAGTCTTGAAGCTTTGCAACTAGCACCATTGGATTCCCCGGCCCTGAAAATATGGGTTTAGCAGTTAAAATCAACACTTCGGCTTATTCAGAAGCCGAGATATTAATATTGAAAGTTTTACGTCTGCCTTTTTTTTTTAATTATTCAATATGGCCGCCACATAGACATCTGTGCAAATGCAAACATTGATTTTCTGACTTCTTATACCATAACCTTTCCAAAAATGTATAGACACTGAGGAGCTCAGCACCTGGTTTCACTCCTCCTGCCGGACCATACTGGACTCTGTGGCTCCATTAAAAACTGTGCAGCCCAAAGCCAAGTCTGAGCCCAGGCTTAACAACATAACTCGTGCAGCTAGATGGGAGTGTCGCAAATCTGAACGGAAGTGGAAGAAGGAAAAGCTGCAGGTTTCCTTCCAAATCCTAAAGGACTGTTGCCGCCGCTACCAGAGCACCGTTAAAGAGACTACAACAGAATACCTGTCAAACATCATTGAGTCCAACCGTCACAACCCGCGTGTGTTATTTAAAACCATTGACACTGTTCTTAATGCCCCACATCCTGTCAGCTTGGAGGCATCTCCTGAAGTGTGTGATAGCTTCCTGCACTTTTTTTATTGATAAGGTTGCTACTGCTAGGTCCCTCATCTCTGCTCCTGCATCTGACCCCTCCGTCACTGCTCCTTGTTCTGCAGCTTTTGATGGTTTTGAGCCAGTGTCTGTCTTTTTTAGAGGACCTGGTTGGCCATATTAAGCCACCAGTTTCTCCCTGTGATGCTGTCTCCTCTCATTTCTTCAAAGAGGTTTTCCCCAGTATAGGGTAGTCTGTGTTAAAGTGATGGTTCAGAGTAAAATTCACCCTGAGGTAATTTCCACCAATAATCCAGCCAAATACCCCCTCATATGCATTTTTAGCGACGGTCAATATTGGTCAAGTTAAGGGGTATAAGCCGAATGGCTTAGTACTGGAGTGAATGGTACAGTGTGTATATCTCGTAAATTACCCCGCTAATAATGCATGGATTGTTACCCAACTTCTGTAGTAGTGTATATAGGGTGTGTACTCACCAAACGACGCATTTGAAAGTTTGTAAGTACACCAGGAGTTTATTTAAAAGAGCACTTTCCTAATAGCTTTAACTCTCTGCTGCTAACGCTACCGCTGCGTCAACGTCACTTCCGTCTCTCCGGAAAAGTTCGTAAAAGTCCTCTTCAAAACTCACAAGTGTAAGGAAAAAGTTAGTGAATTCAACAATCCATCGAAATGTATTGACAACTGAAATAATTGAATACTTGATATTATGTACATTGTTTGTTGTGTACAACAGTCCCCAAATCCATAGTTTAGATTTTATATTCCCATTTATTTGTATATAGTTGAAGAGGACTTTTAGGAACTTTTCCGGAAAGACGGAAGTGACGTCGACACAGTGGTAGCGTTAGCAGCAGAGAGTTGAAGCTATCATTTAAGTGCTCTTTTAAATAAATTCCTGGTGTACTTACAAACTTTCAAATGCCTCATTTTTTGAGTACAGACCCTATATGTACTACTACAGAAGTTGGGTAACAATCCATGCATTATTAGTGGGGTAATTTACGAGATATACACACTGTACCATTCACTCCAGTACTAAGCCATTCGGCTTATACCCCTAAACTTGACCAATATAGACCATCGCTAAAAATGCATCTGAGGGGGTATTTGGCTGGATTATTGGTGAAAATTACCTCAGGGTGAATTTTACTCCGAACCATCACTTTAAATGACATTAACAGTAGTCTGTCTACTGGTCTTGTTCCTCTAAGTTTTAAACATTCAGTGGTGCAGCCCCTACTAAAGAAACCTGTTCTCGATCGCAGCGTGCTGGCCAATTTTAGGCCTATCTCCAAGCTGCCCTTTATTTCTAAGATCTTGGAGAAGGTTGTATACGGTCAGCTACAGTCTTTTCTCGATGTGCATGGTGTCCTGGAGGTGTTTCAATCTGGTTTTAAAACTATGCATAGCACAGAGTCAGCTATACTCAGAGTTATTAACGATATCCTCCTGGCTAATGACTCCGGTGACTATGTAATTCTTGTTCTATTGGACCTGCAGCGTTTGATACCGTGGACCATATCACCCCTGTGGCTCGGTTACGCCACCTAGTTGGCATCGGTGGTACTGTGCTGGAGTCGTTCAAGTCCTATCTGACTGACAGAAGTTTGAGTGTAAGCCTTGGTACCTCAGAGTCCAGCCCCGCTGCTGTATGGGGTTCCACAGGGGCCGATTTTAGGGCCCCTGCTTTTTTCTCTGTATTTACTGCCTCTGGGCTCCATTTTGAGAAAGCATGGCATCCCTTTTCATTGTTACGCTGATGACAGTCAGATATATGTGCCGCTGAAAAGAAAAGCTTTCTCCCTCACACCACTCCTGTCATGTCTCGAGGACATCAAGGCCTGGATGGCCTTGAACTTTTTGAATTTTAATGAGAAGATGACAGAAGTGATGGTGTTTGCCCCTAGTGGCTCTTGTGTGACCCCTCCTGGTGACTTGAGCCTCTGGCAGATTTTGTAAGGCCGACTGTCACAAATTTAGGTTTAAAGATGGACAGTGATTTTAAATTAGATTGTCAGATAAGTGCTGTTGTAAGGTCCAGCTTTTTCCAGATCAGGCAGCTGGCCAAGGTGAAGCCTTTTCTTATGCACCAGCACTTTAAACAGTTATCCACACCTATGTTACATCTCGGCTGGATTACTGTAACTCGCTGTACTTTGGAGTCAGCCAGTCCTCCCTCGCACGGCTCCAGTTAGTGCAGAACGCGGCTGCTCGCCTCTTAACTGGTGTTCTTAATAGGGAGCACATACCTCCCATCCTGTCCTCCTTGCACTGGCTGCCTGTGCAATTTAGAATCCATTTTAAGATGCTTTTATTTGTTTTAAAATCTTTAAATGGTCTCGACCCGCCTTACCTCTCTGAGCTCCTCCACCCCCATGCTCCTGCTCGGTGCTTCAGGTCAGCTGATCTGCTGCTCCTGGAGGTACCGAGGTCAAAGTGGAAGCTCAGAGGGGACAGAGCTTTCTCTGTTGCAGCCCAAGTTGTGGAATAAGCTGCCTTTGCACATCAGACAAGCCTCATCACTGTCCATTTTTAAAACTCATCTTAAAACCTATTTTTATTCCTTGGCTTTCAACCGCGCATGAGACTGCTCTTGTTTAAGTGTTTTTATGGGTTGCTTTTTATTGTTTTTTAAAAAGCAATGCAAATATTTATTTTAGTGTTTATCCCTGTTTTTTTATTTTATTGTTTCTTGTTTGCTTGTTTATGTACAGCACTTTGTTGCGGCTGTGGTTGTTTTTAAAGTGCTTTACAAATAAAGTTGAGTTGAGTTAGAAAATCCCCCAAAAATTCCCACAAAAACGTAGCCTGGGAATTCCCATGCTGCTTTGCGCGCGATTTCATTCTCACTGCAAAGACAGCCTGGAAACCACCGCCCTTATTTTCCCCTGAGTTAGGGAACCAATCACAGAACGGGGGGCAGCAAGACGATGAAGACGTCTATGCGCGACAGCGAAGCTTGTAGCGTGTTAATCCAACATGGCAGCGGACACAACGTTACCGTTTGATGCAGCCTTAGAAAGTGTATTAAGTAGCTTTTGTAGCAATTAATGTAATTTTAGTAGCTAATTTTTAGTAGCAATTGGCTATGAATCGCGCGCAAAGCAGCATGTGAAGAACCAGACGCCATTTGATAGACATTCGTAGCGCCCAATAAACGGCTCTAGGCATTCGTAAACCACGCCTCAAATACGAGAAAATGCACACCTAGTTCCCAGACCACCATCTCATCGAGATGTGGACGCGTCAGCCAGGCTAACAAAAACGTATATCGAGCGGATTATCCGTTCTTCCCTGATCTTAAACGAGTTGATACATACCTCTCTCGCCTTTGTGTGTGCACACGATTGCTTTGGCGCGCAGCGCTACTTCGCTATCAAGTAGCTTGCAAAGTAGCGCTTTTTACTTCTACTAGTTGGTTCTATCGATGGAAGTAACACGGGGAGGGGGAGAGGATCTTTTAGGAGTGATGATATTACTGTGCCGATGTCGAAGTGCTCCCAGGTGTTATTTCATCGGCTATCAGGCTCTACAATACCTCAACCAGCCGCTCCCAACGTCTCGGAAGCGCCAGCACCACCAGATAATGGATTTGTATACCACACCACACACCCCAGACTGTTTTCTAGCCATTTTCATCTATGTCTGTTCATCCCATTGATAACCACTGTCCATCTGTCATCTTTCATTGCATGCACCAGGCTGCTACGGATGGTCTACCAGCCTGCGGTGGCCTGTGTCACCTTCTTCACTGCCGTGTGCTGGGGAGGAAGCATTGGGAGCGGTGGTGCCAGGAAGCTGTACAAGCCGGGGAGGACGGCGAGCTCTGCAGTGGGGATGAAGCCGGACTGTGTGGAGGCGGCGACAGTGAGGAGGACGAGGGGAAAGCTGCTGGAGACCCGGAACTACCCTCTCAGCCTCACTATGCCGAACTGAAGCAACTGAAGCAACTCAGGAACACGTTCAGCCACATGCTCACTCAGCCAAGTGCCTCAAGTGCTTGGGCGCTCCCTCATCCCACCAACCATCAGGCTCAGGAAGCTCCAACACCACCAGACAAAAGACAAATGGAATGGACTGAACTTCACATTCACATACACCACACCACACACCGTGGACTGTGTCCTAGCCGTTGTTGTTATTCCAGGTCTATTCATATGTTGTACCTGGAATATCTGTATAAATTTGCACATCTTGCACCTTGCACTTTCCGCATATTTGCACTATCTATCTACTTTGCATTTTGCACCATAAACAGCTATCAAGGACACTAGTATGCATACAGGTTCTCACTCGTCACCGACGCTCGTATTTAATCTAATTTATTGTTTATTGTTTATTGTGTATTGACTTAGCCAGGCTCTTACTGCACATCTATCCCCTGTACTGCTGGTCACTGTGAATTTCTCCTAAGGGGGATTAATAAAGGAATATCTTATCTTATCTTATCTTATCATACATTATAGTTATCCCGTTTTATCCGCTTAGAAAATTGCCATGTTTCATTTTGTGTAACCATACTAGGGTCGTGTAACTACTCATGTAACCGTATTTACATAGGGAAAATGTAGAAGTGCTTGGCCGCTTCTAACTTCACCCCCGTTTGGATCCTAAATAATATACTGGGCCAAGCTGCATGCTAGCGAAGTGGATTAGTGGATTATGCAGTGCAGAAATTTCACATGGGGAGCTACCTCCAACACGCAGGCCCTTAAACCTTTCCTTGCCCCCTGCATAGCTCCAGCTCCATCTGTGTACACAGATACACAGTTCTCCCATCTCAGTCCCTCTTTTTGGATGTTACAGTCCAGCTTGTAGAAAATGTCCCGTCCAGTGCATGTTCCCTCCATTGATGAGCAAAATAATACCTTCACGCATTTTCCCTTCGTAGCCTCACATAGACCAGCATCTGCGCATCTCCTGTCACATCTGTGCACTCATCAAGTTGCAGGGAAAGTCTTCCACTCTTCCTCACTCTGTCAATGAGCTGATCTTTCATGTCATTTGCCATGTCCTGAATGCGGCGCCCCATAGTGTCATTTGAAAGGGGAATGGTCAAAAGAGTGTTAGATATTTTTTTCCCCATGCATTGCTCTTGTCATCGCTACAAATGAGACTCTCCGCGATCGTGTGAGCCTTTTTGGATTGAGCCACCACATAGAAAGCTGCAAGGGGCTTAGCAGGGACTGTAGAATATTCACTCACCACTGTTTTTTCGCTTCTATGTTCTTGCTCCCTGCGCTGAAAAAAATCAATTGGCTTATCAATTAAGCTGCTGTGTTTTGTCTCTAAACGTCTCTTTAGTTTTACTGGTTTCAAGCTTTCGTTTGCCAGCACTTCAGAGCAAATGACACACTGTAGATATTCTGTGTTGTTTTTTGTCATGCACGAAAAGCCATACTTCAAGAAGTCGGGCGAATATTTACGCAGCCTAGCCGGTGTCGGCCCCACTGCCCTCCGTTTCTCGGGTAGTGGTCCCGTTAGGCTTTTTTTTGTAGCCATCGCTCCAATTTTCCAGCATCAGTTATAGCTAGCTAGCAAACTGCAGCTGCGGTAAAGCAACAACACGCCAGTTTTTCCCCCCTGCTGCGCTCACTGAACAGAATCTCACTGCACAGTTCAGATCATACAAACTCAGTTGATACGACAAATTTTGGAGAATTAATGAAACAGACAACTAAAATATCTCCCTGTCTGAAATTATGTAATTTAATATTAATTTTGTGCATTTATATTTTTTCCAAAATGATTTGGCGACCCCCAGAAATCATCTCGCGACCCCAAGGTTGACAATGGCTGGTTTAGGAGACCACTTACTGAGTATTCTGTTTTTGAAGACCATTTGCTGTTGGTTCTCAGGGTCCAAAAGGGTGGGTCATCATCAGTGGAGCTGACTGGGCGTTGATGCATTGAGAATCCTAACATCTGGGTTTCTTATGATAACCACAAAATTTCCCTGAGACTGAGGCCGTTTCACTACACTTGCAGAGTTAATCAAAATGAGACCAAACATGATATGAGAATTACATAGTGAGGTTACACAGTCATTTACACATACTTTCCCCCTTCACCCCCACATCTGTCTTCAGTGTGAAAGGTGTAATTCTCTGGCCCTCAGGCGGTTGGGAGTGGGCTAGAAAAACAACGGGAAGGAAACAGTTAATTACATTATGTTAACAAATCCTGAGTTCCTCTGCCGTCTGTCTCACAGGGGGCAAACCCCCACATCAAAGATCAAACCAGAAGGTCCCAGCCGGGAAAATTACTCACCCCCGCCCCCCTCCGACATCACCAATGCCTAGTGTAAAATACAAATGGGAAAATGGGAAGTGGCCTCCTTACCCCATTCATGAAGAATTGATTATCATAGCCCACATCAAGATGTAACCGACCTGGGTTCCTGAGCTTGCTGTTTTTAAATAGTGCAGTTCTCTGGCCAACCAGAGGGTGGCGCGTCCGCTATGAGTATAGCACTTAGCCTGTGTTCACTCTCTTTCGACAAAAGATATTGCCAAGAGCACACAGCTTTCTAACTGAGAACTCCCGGTAGGGAATGTACACTCTTCAAACCAGAAATTCACCATAATTTGTCTGGTACAGACTGTTAACATGTTATTTGTTCGTCAGGGTGATACATTGTGTGACGATTCAGCTCGAATGGAGAGCCTCTGTTAGCAGGCCTTAGCTCCGGTAAGAAATGCTAATGCGCCATGTTGGCTAACATGACTCTTTGTGATTGTATTGCTCTTTATCCATGAATAAAAAACAATCAGAGCTGTGATACTGTCACAGAGAGTACGAGAGACTACACAGATGTTACCTTTCTATACTTTTCGGACAGTATCTCGGCTCCGAACCGTAGTTGGGATACTCACTGGCCTTAGAGTCTCTGACTTTGGCTCGTTGTCAGGCCGGTAACCAGCCGCCCGGCTATTTCTTTTATATTAACAAAGAGGAGGAGGCGTTTGGGTGCCGTTGTAACATCCGCCGCTTTATTTCAGCTGGAAACGTGTGAACAGTTCTTTGAGCAGGGTCGTAATAAAACTAATCTGGACACTTTTTCCTCTCTTACTTCCACATGTGCGCCTCACCGCCATTCCCCCACAACAACAACACTTCAACTACCCACAACACCTAGGTACCCACGTCACACCCATACCTCCAGGCCTCCTTCAAAATAAGGGGACAGGCCAAACCTGTAACACTACCCCCACTCTGGATGATAATTATACAATTAATATTACTCCAGCATGTACACATTATTAAGGATTAGCATGAGACATTGATGGCATTAAACACATTCCCCACAAACCCAGATTTCCCACAGTCATTGAAGGCATCCTCCTCCCTGTGGAAGCAACTGAAAGTGAGAGAAAGTCCATAAAGATGTCCATGAAGCATACTGCATCGGTCCCTTCAAATGTAAACGCACATATGCTGAAATAACATCATTGTATGTTATCCTGTATCATTATATCCTGTGAAGTTGTTTATCAAACCAGGTCAGTATAACACAGTGTGACTTTACTTTTATGTTTCCTTTACGTTGTTTCCGGGAATTCACCTTCCATGCATGCAAGTGTCAAACAGTGAAACAGCACCCTGGTCAATCGTTACTACCAGCTATTAACTCAAATTGAAACTATCAAATATTTTTGGTTTAGAAAAGGTGAATACAACAGCTTAACCAACAACTTATAATACTGCATTTTCAAAATGAAAGGATACAAATCTGGAACTTTTTTTTTTTTTTTTTTTTTTACTGAGTACGGCCACAAACTATCTGTACCCTGACTCAGGTTAAATGTTTAACCGACTCAGTGATTCACCCAATCACCAAGCCAGCCTGGTGCTCTGCGGAGCCGCTGAGGCCTCTGGGGAGGGTTGAGAGTCAGAAGGGGACCCCTGATCGGACCCCTGGGAGGATGCTGTGTCCCAGCCTCGTCCAGCTGAGGCTGAGCAGATCCGTGCGGAAGCTGGCTGCTCCCAGGTGTAGCTGGTGGCGGAGAACCGTGGCCCTGAATGGCTTCCACTGCTGGATCCTCAGTGTCCGACGAGGTGTCCCACAGGTCGATCGGCCCGATGACTGTATCCGATGAATCAGGGTCTGGTCGATGGGGTGACACATCCGTAGGAGTCCAGGTGTCGTTGTCTCTGGAAACCCAGCTGTTGTCCAGCGGGGTCCTGGAGTAGTAGGGCTTAATCTTGTCATGATTAACAACTTTAGCTATGGCTCTTGGAGTCTTTTTGATCCTGTAAACGAGGTCGTTCAGCAGGCCGACGACGAAGTAGGGGCCCTCATAGGATGGCATAAACTTATGTACCTTGTTTTTAACCCTCTTGGTGCCTTTAACCAGGTGCCAGACTGCATCTCCCACTTTATGCTGGATTTGGCAAATGTTTTTGTCGTAGTGTCTTTTAGCACGTTCAGCAGACTTTCCAAGAGCTTCTCGTGCCAGCTGGTGAGACAGCTCCAGGCGTTCTCTCATGTGCATGACATATTCAGGAGGGGTGCTAACCAGGTTGTAGTCAGGTGGCAAACCAGCGACCAGGTCAACTGGCTCTGTGGTTTCTTTTCCAAAGAGCATCACGTTTGGTGTCAGTCCGGTGGAGCTGTGTTTAGTGGCTCTATAAGCCATGAGCACATAGGGAATCTTGAGATCCCAGTCCCAGTGACATCGTTCTGCAGTAGTGGCCAGGATTTTCTGCAGTGTGGCATTGAAGCGCTCCACCTGTCCATCAGACTGTGGGTGAAACGGCGTAGTATGTGTCTTGTCTATCCCCAGCAGTTCACACATCCCCTTGAAAACCACTGACTCAAAGTTTGCGCCCTGGTCACTGTGCAGGCACTGACAGTATCTACACACCCACTCAGTAGCTATTGTCTCAGCCACCGTGGGTGCCCGCTCATCAGGGATGGCATAGGCTTCAACCCACTTACTGAAGTAGTCCTGCACTACCAGTATGTAGCGGTTGTGTCTGTCCGTTTCATTTAAAGGTCCCATCAGATCCACTGCTATCCTCTCCATGGGACCGCCGACCTGCACCGTGCCCATGGCCGCTTGCAGTGTTTTCTTAGGCTGAGCTTTGGCAGCACAGTTGGGGCAGGTGCGACACCAGAGTGTGACATCGTCTTTCATGTTATGCCAGAAATATCTGTTTTTTAGTCGTGTGAGGGTCCTTTCCACTCCAAAGTGGCCACCCACAGGACCATCATGCATCTGCTCCATTACGGACTTGCGGTAGGTGTGTGGCAGCAAGATCTGCGGGCAAAATATTTTTCCTTCACTGCAATATAATTTTCTTAGTAGAACTCCATCTCTCTGGTAAAGTCTCTTCCACTGCGCCCAGTAGGATTTGGTGGCGGGACTTTCATGTGCTATGTCTGCGTAAAGTAAGCGGCCTCCTTCCTCCATCCACTTTTTCACAGGTGCAATGTCAGGGTCAGACTCCTGAGCCATGCTCAACTGTTCTTGAGTCCAACCAGAGATTAAGTTTGTGTTCAGATGTTCACTCACCCGGTTAATGCTGGGGTGTAGCAGGTCACAGTCACAACTGTTGCTGTCGCTGGAGGTGTCCTCTACCTCCACTATAGGCAACTCGGGCTCAGCTACCCCCACTATAGGCAACTCGGGCTCAGCTGCCCCCACTATAGGCAACTCGGGCTCAGCTGCCCCCACTAGCGGCTGTTCTGGGGGAGTCACTATGGGGACCTCTGCAATGATGTCATATCACACTGGACCCCCTTGTGCTGGTGTTGGTCGCTGTTGTGCTCAGGTTCTGGCATTGTGCAGGCACAAAACTCCCTGCAGGGCCTCCTAGAGAGTGCGTCCGCATTTTGGTGGTGTCTCCCTGGGCGATGGACAACCTGAAAGTCATACTCCGCCAGCTTCTCCAGCCAGCGCGCCAGCTGTCCCTCTGGCTCTTTAAACCTGGTTAACCAGCGCAGGCTGCTGTGATCAGTCCGGAGAGTGAATGCTCTGCCTGGCAGATATTGTCTGAAGTGGGAGCTAAACTCCACAGCTGCCAGCAGTTCACGTCTGGTAGTGCAGTAATTTTGTTCTGTCGCCGACAATTTCCTGCTACCATAGGCTAACACCCTCTCCTCGCCCCCTTGGACTTGGGAGAGGACTGCTCCGATTCCCCAGTCACTAGCATCCGTGTCAAGAAGCATCTCGCCACTGTCAAGGGGGTAGCCTAGGACAGGAGCTGTTGTCAGAAGTCTTTTCAGTTCGTCGAATGACCCCTGGCATGCCTCAGTCCAGTTAAAACGTGCATACTTCTTGGTGAGTTCATGAAGCGGTCCGGCTACTGTAGCAAAGTTTTCCACGAAGCGTCTGTAATACGAAGCCAGGCCAACGAACTGACGTACCTCTGAAATGTTGCAGGGAGCAGGCCACTCTGCTACCTTTTTCACCTTTCCTGGATCAGTAGCCACACCCTGAGCAGAGACGATGTGCCCCAGGTAAGCCACCTTCTCCCGGAACAGGCAGCACTTGGATGGTTTTAGCTTTAGGTTAGCCTCACGTAGCCTGGTGAACACATGACTGAGTCTGCTTAACATTTCAGAACTGTCCCGCCCCAGGACAATGATGTCGTCGAGGTACACCAGGCACGTCTCCCCCTGCAGCCCAGCTAACACCCTGTCCATCAGCCTTTGAAACGTGGCCAAAAGGCATCACGTTCCACTCAAACAATCCTTTGCGGGTGCAAAAAGCTGCAGCTTTGCGAGCCCTTGGTGTCATTTCTACCTGCCTGATGTTAGGTCCAGTGTACTGAAGTACTTGGCTGCGGACAGCGTGTCCAGTGTGTCCTGAATACGTGGCAGGGGATAAGCGTCTTTAATAGTCCTTTCGTTAAGGGGTCTGTAATCCACACAGAGTCGTGGGCTTTGGTCCTTTTTCTTTACCATTACAATTGGTGCAGCCCAGCCGCTGTTGCTGGGTTGGGCTACGCCAGCATCCAGGCTCTGTTGTACTTGCTGGTCTGCAGTGATCTGTTTGTCTCTGGCCATTCTTCGTGGTGGCTGTTTCACAGGTGGCCCTGGAGTGGTCTGAATGTCATGCTGCACTAGGTTCGTGCGGCCAAGATCAGTAGGTCCAGTGGAGAACACATCACTGTGTGACTTTAGCACCTGGGCTAATCCAACCCGGTCCTCCTCAGACAGCCGAGCGCAGCTCTCCATGTACATGTCCTGTAGATGGCTGGGTACAGGGAGGGCAGGATTGTCGTTAGGCTCTGGGGCAGCGAGTTTCCTGGTTAGTTGGAGGTCCATGTCCCCCAACACCTCTGCCGGCTGGAGGACCCCAACCACTGCCCCTTTCCTTAGTGTGACTGGTGTGGGGCCAGGGTTGTAAATTATCATGGGAAGGTTGGAGGACTGCTGGGTCTGGACGACGACACGGGCTGCCAGGACATGCTGCCTCTCAATGAAGCCTTTGGTGGGTGTCAACATCATATCTCCACAAACAGCATTGCGGAGGCGGGCAGTACCAGGCACTACATACTCGCATCCTGACTCCAACACTGTTGTGCGAGCCACTCTGACGAGGTGCACCTCGGCCTGTGTGCTGGGTTTGAGGCGAGGGACCCTCTCCCCGAAGAGAGTGATTTCTTTGAGACCATAGTCCAGGTGAGCTCGTGACTGCAGCAGAAAAGGATGCCCCAGAATAACCTCCATATTGTCAGCTGTGTCTGCCATAATAAAGTTCACGTTGGTGACTCTGCTCTCGAGTTGCACCAGCAGGTTGACTTCTCCTCGCACGGCCAGCCCCTCAGGACCGATGCCCTGCAACACTTGCACAACGGATGGCTGGATGTGGGGCCTGGATGCAATAGGAATGGCATTGAAATGGTGGAGGGGGAGTACATTCCTCCGAGCGCCAGAGTCTAGCAGAGCACACAGTTCAAGTCCATGTATTTGTATTTTGATACTCATATCGTCCTCTGAGCCTTTAGTGCATGTGACCACCGTACCTGAGTTATGAGCCGGAGAAGTGCTGGTGTTAAATGCATGCTGCTTGGGCTTGCGGGGAGAAGGGCAGTTTCTCTGTATGTGCCCCGCCCCAGAACAGTTGTGGCAGATGACTTCTTTAAAATTCATTTTTACAGGCTTGGCTTTGTTGGACTGCCACTGCTGATGAAACCTTGGTGCTCCTCTGGGGGTGCTAGCGGGCTCCGCAGCTTGCTCTTCAGCCACCCCCACTGGGTCTTTAAAGGCTGTCACGTCAGCCCTTTCATACACCATAGCTGCCCTGGGCCTCCGCTCTGCAGTGTTATGAAGACCAGGCTGCATTAGCTGTGTGACGGCTCCGGCTGCCTGCCTGGTGGTCTCATACCTGTGGGCTATCTCGTAGGCTTTAGCCAGGGTGCGTGGCTTTTCCTCCAATAGCCTCTGTATCAATTCTGCGTCGGCCAGGGCGTTGGTGAATACTTCCACGCTGATACTGACCTGCTCCAACTCAGTACGGTCAGCATACACAATGGATATTTTCTCATAGATATCGTCTCTTAAAAGGTGTAGGGCCTCACCTGGTCCTCTCACTCTCTGTATTAGTTTGATGCCGATGGCTGCAGCATACTCCGAACATGGCCCGTAGGCTGCCTCGATCTTACTCACAATCCGCTGATAACTCCATCGAGCGGACCTGGGATTTTTGTGGATGATGGCACCCGCTGCTAGCCTGGGAATTCCCATGCTGCTTTGCGCGCGATTTCATTCTCACTGCAAAGACAGCCTGGAAACCACCGCCCTTATTTTCCCCTGAGTTAGGGAACCAATCACAGAACGGGGGGCAGCAAGACGATGAAGACGTCTATGCGCGACAGCGAAGCTTGTAGCGTGTTAATCCAACATGGCAGCGGACACAACGTTACCGTTCGATGCAGCCTTAGAAAGTGTATTAAGTAGCTTTTGTAGCAATTAATGTAATTTTAGTAGCTAATTTTTAGTAGCAATTGGCTATGAATCGCGCGCGAAGCAGCATGTGAAGAGCCAGACGCCATTTGATAGACATTCGTAGCGCCCAATAAACGGCTCTAGGCATTCGTAAACCACGCCTCAAATACGAGAAAATGCACACCTAGTTCCCAGACCACCATCTCATCGAGATGTGGACGCGTCAGCCAGGCTAACCCGCTGCGCCGGTCAGGCTGAATTTAAGCTGCACAGCTATGGTGCTCTCTGACCAGTGGTTAGCCTTAGCACAACTTTCGAACTGATAGAGAAAGTCTCCCCAAGATCCCACACCATTGAACTGACGTAATGGGCGTAATGTGGGAATTCTCTCTCTCTGTCCATATTGTTCATCATCACTAGTGTCAATAAAATCCTCTTCTCGTGCTAGATGAGCTGAGCAGCTGCACGGCTCAGACCGAGCCCTCCTCCAGTTAGGCTGGCCACAGTCAGGCTCCCCGCTCTGTTGGGGTGCAGCTCTGCAGTGCACGACTGAGCTGGGCTGTGCACGTGCTCCATAAGGCTGTGTGGCAGGTGGGGGCATACAGGTTGCTAACAGTGGCATGGTCTGTTGAAGGCATTGGGCGTAGGCTGACTCACTTGGAATAACAGGCAAAGAATAGTGATAATCCCTGGAAGTATTCATGCTGAATACAGGGGCCCCCCAAGGATGCGTGCTGAGCCCCCTTCTCTTCACCCTGCTGACCCACGACTGCACTCCATCCTTCAACAACAACCTCTTCGTCAAGTTTGCGGATGACACGACCGTCGTGGGACTCATCAACCACAACGATGAGTCAAACTACAGGGAAGAGGTGAGCCAGGTGGCCGTGTGGTGCAGGGACAACAATCTCTCTCTCAACGTGCATAAGACGAAGGAGATTGTTGTCGACTTCCGTAGAGCCTCCGCCCAGCACCCCCCACTGACCATCGACAGTGCTGCTGTGGAGAGAGTGAGCAGCACCAAGTTCCTGGGGGTGCATCTCACTGAGGACCTCTCCTGGAACTGCAACACCACAACACTGGCCGGCAAAGCTCAGCAGCGCCTCTACTTTCTCCGCAAACTTCGGAGAGCGAGAGCACCTGCCCCCATCATGTGCTCCTTCTACCGGGGAACCACCGAGAGCATCTTGACCAGCTGCATCACTGTGTGGTACGGCGGCTGCACTGCATCCTGTAGGAAGACCCTGCAGCGCATAGTGAGAGCAGCTGAGAAGATTGTCGGTGCTCCCCTCCCCTCCCTGCAGGACATCAACAATACACGCCTGTCCCGCAAAGCACTCAGCATTGCGGGTGACTCCACCCACCCCTCCCACTGCCTCTTTAACCTCCTGCCCTCTGGGAGGAGGATGAGGAGTCTCAAGGCAAGGACCAGCAGACTGAAGGACAGCTTCATCCACCAGGCGGTCAGGATGCTGAACTCCCACTCAGGACTGACCCCCCTTCTTTCTCTGCTCTCTGCCCGCACAAACATTGGACACTGACACCAGCCCCCACCCATTCTCCCTCTCCCTCCATTCCCATTCCCAGCCCCCCCCCCACACACACACACACACACACACACACACTCATTCAACCCCGGACACCTGCACACAACCTCTCTCCCCCTGGACTTTAACCCCCCCACCCATCTACCACCACACACCTGCTCATCACCATGCACAGCCCCAACACCCCTACCACCTACCATCATGCACAGCCCCACCACCCCCTACCACCATGCACAGCCCCCTCCACCCCCTACCACCATGCACAGCCCCACCACCCCCTTCCACCAGGTACAGCCCCACCACCCTCCTCCACCATGCACAGCCACTTTACACTTTGCACTTTAGTACTGTTCATAAATCTGTCTGTATATAAATCTGTTCCGTATATAAATCTGTTAAATAACTGTTCATAGTACTGTTTATACTTTTTATACACTGTTACAACTGTTTATACTGTTCATAACATCCATACTGTTTATTTATTACTATTACTGTCATTACCCCCATACTGCACCTCTTATTGTTTACGGTTTACTGTTCTCAATTTGCACATTTTACTATTTACTGTTTCATTGCACTCGCGACCACCTTAGTATTTTTATTCTTATTTTTATTCTTATTTTTTTGATTTTTTTTCTAATACTTATATTTTTCTATATTTATATTTATATTGCATACTGTCTTGCACCAGGGATTGAGGGAAACGGCATTTCGGTTCTTGTGTATGGCCTGTACATTCATGAAAACTGACAATAAAGTTTACTTGAATCTTGAATCTTGAAGAGGGGGGGTTATTTAGCGATTGTTGTCCTGCCCCATAATGTTCAGCTTTCAATGGGGTCGATACCATGTTCATTTAAGTCACGTCTTGGCTCAATGGGGCTTATAAACTCACTTATAGTGGGCACTTGTTGATTTGTCGGGGTGATGAAAGGGTTTAGTGCTGCCGGTGGGGAAGCGTGGACGGCGCGGTTTGCTGCGCCGCCTGCCGCTTGCGTGAGTTCCATGCTCGTTATGAAGGGATTAGTGCTGTTACCATTGCCGGCGAATCCACCATTTGCCCGGTTACAAATGTCCACGTTAGCTCCCGCACCCTCTTCAATGTCCACCAGGAATGGATTATAACTCTAGCATTAGCATGCCGAACGTTGCCATTCTTTCTGCTACTGCACTCCGTTCTCAGACACGTTCCTCCTATATGAAGATCCCGGACGAGCCCCCAATGTTACCTTTCTATACTTTTCGGACAGTATCTCGGCTCCGAACCGTAGTTGGGATACTCACTGGCCTTAGAGTCTTTGACGTTGGCTCATTGTCAGGCCGGTAACCAGCCGCCCGGCTATTTCTTTTATATTAACAAAGGGGAGGAGGCGTTTGGGTGCCGTTGAAACATCCGCCGTTTTATTTCAGCTGGAAACGTGTGAACAGTTCTTTGAGCAGGGTCGTAATAAAACTAATCTGGACACTTTTTCCTCTCTTACTTCCACATGTGCGCCTCACCGCCATTCCCCCACAACAACAACACTTCAACTACCCACAAAACCTAGGTACCCACGTCACACCCATACCTCCAGGCCTCCTTCAAAATAAGGGGACAGGCCAAACCTGTAACACAGATACAAACACAGATCATTTTAAGTTGTGATGAATGAGTGTAAAAAGATCGCTAATTACGTTAGCACAGAGCTAATCGCGCCAGTCGCGAGCTAATCGCGCTAGCTGCAAGCTAATTTTGCACTGTCATGCTAATGTTCAGTTACACTATGCAGCTACTTGGTTAAGCTAGCTGCAGTTCTAGCACCAGTGTTTCTCAACCTGGGGTGCCGTCTGACATCCACAGGGGTGCTGTAGAAACGTGGCTAACACTAGGCTAATAAAATGAAATTGAAATAAATGAATGCAATGCATCATTTTGTAATCTTTCTTCTAGCTTTATCATGCAGTTGAGTAAATGGAGGCCACACAGAGAAAATAGTTTTCTAACGCCGAAGTTGACATACTGCTACCCTTTGCCACGACATATTTGTGTGAACTGAGCTTTTCGAGCTTAACTTGCATTAAGAACAGGTACAGAGAGCGCCTTAGAGCTGTGGACCAGGAGCTACGTGTGTGTCTGTCATCCATTCCTGCGAGAATAGAGCGATTGTGTGCATCCTCCCAGGCCCAAGTCTCTTACTGAGATTAAGTCACACTCCTGTGTGTGTGTGTGTGTGTGTGTGTGTGTGTGTGTGTGTAGTTGCAGTAGCCTATGATGCTATATGCGTTATGCATTTTGTTGGTCTTCAAGACTGTGTATTCTAATGATATAAGTGTAGTGTAATTTAGTGAAAAAATATTTGTGTTGTCTATCTTTACTAGGCCCATCTTTTTTGGGGGGAAAAAAATCAAGTTTGTTTTGATGTAATGAATGAGTCATTAACTTGTTTTACAGAGCTGGAATGACATTTAATTCCACAACATTTCTTTATTTCCATTATCATAATTTACATGAAGAAAAGTTTGGGGTGCCTTGAGATTTTTCATTAATGTAAAGGATGCCACAACTGAAAAAAGGTTGAGAAACACTGTCTTACACCATTAAAGGTGCCTTGTACTTAGTTTTGAGGTCAAACTTATTTTATTGAGGGAGTATTTGCTCTTTTGACTGATTATATGTAAGATGTGATTGATTTATGTCATTTAATGGTTAAAATATGTTTTAAATGAATACATAAGGGCTGTGTAGTTCATCTTGACAATTAAAAAGGGTGAATATATTAACGGGCATATGTTTAATTAAAATATGTTATATTTACAGTGCAGTTACAAATCATAAATAGATTTAATATGTTAAAAATATAAATAGTGAGTTTTAAATATATTCTATGATTTCATTTACATGTTTAAATGAATGTTGTGATTCATAGCTTATTGGCACTAAAATATCTTGTGTGATGTGATTCTATTCATTTTATAATGATTAGACTGTTGTATATCTTTCATAATTGATATACTTAAAGATAAAGTTTGAATGATAGTAATGATTTAAGGAGATCGATAGAGAGAAAATAGATAGTTACTTATGCATTCTTCGCTGGGTGCATAGATTATTTTTTTACCCAGACCGAGTCGTTCGGGACCTGAACCTGATGTTCAGTGGCGAGCCAGTTTAAAGTGAAGGAGTGGAGGAACCAGCAACGCGGTGTGGCCAGCCGCAGGATCCCTCTGCAGAGCACAGCATTGTCGATTCCCTCTTCATTCAGACAGATAAGATTGACACTCAAAAACCTAACACAGACATAACAAGAACACACACACTCATACACAAGACACATTTGCTCTTTCCGTAAAGGAGCAGTGCGCATTGGACATTGAACCTTTTATCCTTTGAGGAAACCTCCAAAGGGGACAATTTTATTGAAAGTTTATTTATTTATTGTGGGCCCATTTACTGTGCATTTGTGCACACTAGGAAGCCAGCTTAGGTAGGCAGGGTCTGTAATTTCATGTTTATCATTTTGTACAATACATCTCAATTCAAAACCATCCAGTTGTGTGTGTGGTATCTCTGCTGACACAGGCTTTCAGGCTCTGCAGTCCTTCCTAGATCTTACTGATACTAGCCTAATATTAAAATATAAATATACTTACCTGTGGTAACCGTTACAAAGAGGCACCATTGCCCACAGATCCCACCATTGAAGACCCCACGCCAGATGGCTCCTTCAGCAAATATTTCAAAAACGAGGCACGTTGTAGCCCCTTAAACAATACAATAATATGAATCATAAATTGAGCTGCTAAAAATCAACAAAATGCAATACTGCTGTCTCACATACAATTTGTAATTTTGGATTATAAAGAATCAAAGGGGGGAGTGTAATGTAAAATCCATGTTTTATTTAAATTATTCCTACTATTTATTTATCAAGCCACCCTACTTGTTATACTTTAGCCAGGCATGAAATAAAAAGTAAGGGAAGTATGCTCAGCAATTCATTCATTCATGCCCGTGACTCCCCATGGAGCATAGGCCATCGACGACTCTTCTCCATCCAGCACGGCTTTGGGCTGCTTTCTCCGCCTCTCCCCAGCTGGTACCCTGTCTTTTCAGCTCTGCTTCTGTTTCCCGCCTCCAGCTTTTTTTGGGCCTTCCTCTCTTCCGCTTCCCCTGGGGGTTCCAAGTCAGGGCCTGGCATGTGGTGGTAGCTGCTGGTTTGCGCAGGGTGTGGCCAATCCATCCCCACTTCCTTCTCCGGATCTGGCTCTCTACCGGTTCCTGGTTCCCTCTTTGCCACAGCTCCTTGTTGCTGATCTTGTCCGGCCACCTTATTTTGTATATGCGCCTCAGACAGCTGTTAATGAATGTCTGTATCTTCTGCGTCGTCTTTTTTGTCATTCTCCACGTCTCTGATCCATAAAGAAGGACACTTTTGATGTTGGAGTTGAAGATGTGCACCTTCGTTGGTGTAGATATTTCCCTTGAGGCCCAGATGTTCTTCAGGATAATGAAGGCTGCTCTAGCTTTGCCTACCCTGGCAGTGACATCGCTGTCTGTGCCACCCTGTTTATCGATAATACTGCAAAGGTAAGTGAAGGAGTCAACTTCTTTGATGGGTCTGCCGTCTATGGTGATGGGGGTGTTTGTCGGGGTGTTAATCCTCATCAGTTTGGTCTTCTCCTTGTTTATCCTGAGGCCTGCTCTAAGAGATGTTGTTGTTAGCTGGATGGTCTTGTCCTGCATGTGATTATGGTTGTGTGACAGAAGGGCCAGATCGTCAGCAAAATCAAGGTCAAGTTGTGACCAGAGAGTCCACTGTATGCCATTCTTCCTTCCTGTTGTGGTGGTCTTCATTATCCAGTCAATAACAAGAAGAAACAGGAAGGGCGACAGTAGACATCCCTGTCGCACTCCAGACTTGACCTCAAAACTGTCTGTCATCTGGCCTGCATGTAAGACCCTGCAGGACATTCCCTGGTAGGTGTTCTGGACCAGGGAGATGATCTTCTCCGGTACACCATAGTGCCTCATTAGCTTCCACAGGGTCTCTCTGTCCACACTATCAAATGCCTTTTCATAGTCGATGAAGTTGATGTATATGGAGGAGTTCCATTCTATTGATTGCTCTACTATGATGCGTAGGGTGGCAGTCTGGTCAGTACAGGATCTCAGCAATTGCTGGTCATAAATGCTGGTCTCCCTTATAGAATAATAGAATAGAAATACTTTGATCCCAAGCTGGGAAATTGCAATTATGCATCTGCTTGGCGAGAATGTGGGAACCTCTGGCCTTAAGGTGAACCATAGGTTGCCATTTCAATTATAATTCTTAAAACACTTCTTTGTATGCTTTTAATTTGAATATTTGAGGGTTTTTTTCAGGAAACAATTCTGAATAGTTGTAATAAATATAATGTGCCATTTATTGCAATAACTTACACAACATTTGAACATTCTTGTCATGATTATCTATGTCTAGAGATGGAGATTATCAGTTTCCCATAGTTTATCATAGAGTTCAATCATTCTCTTTGTAAATATAAAGCAATCAGAGCACAATGTCTTCTTTTTCAGGTGTCTTTCTCCTTATGCTTTGGAGAAAACAATGCAGTGAGAGGCTGTCTTCTCCGCAAGCGGGCTTGTGGATTTGTCTCTTCCTTTATATAACCTGGGAGAAAAAGAAACCAAAGAATTGAAGAAATTATGAATATACTTAGGAGGAGCTGGATTGTAACATCATTATACCTAGGAAGATTTTGATTATAACATGAAATAGCCCCATTGGAACAAGTGGCATGAAATGCTTTGTAGGATAACAGGCTTTCACCAGTGTTTGAATCTCCCTTCAATTCATGATAGGAAAACTGTTGTGAGATCACAATGCAAAGGGATGTGTTCTCCATCTAAACAAGCAGGAATGGTTGTAAGAGATGTAGATGACTGTTTTCAAAACCACCTCTAGAGTTGCTGCATGCTACATTTAATCTAAAAAGTTTGTCGTTGAGACCACATCTCATATAGAAACATCAAGAAGTAATATGCAAATGTATCTGAAACAATGCTATGCCGTACAATTCCTAGCACTTGCAGTGAATTTTGAACATGATGATGATGATGATGTTATTTTATCCAAAACAACGTAAACGTGTACACCACATCAGCCATATCTCCACTCATTCTAAGAGTCTACAGATCGCTTTTCGTTATATTCTTCTTCTTGGGGCAGCAGTAGCTCAGTGGATAGAGCGGGTGCACAGAGCGGGTCCTCCACTAACTGTAGGGTTGGCGGTTCGATCCCCTTGATCCCCCTCCTCCAATTGTCAACATGTCGAACCCCAGAAATGTACTGATTGTAGCTTGTAGCTGTAGTCGCTTTTGACAAAAGCGTCTGCTAAATGCCCCTTTTCTTCACACCAAATTTCTGCAATTAATGGAGGTCTACTTCCGTATAGATGTTCTGTGTATTCTTAATTTTTGTAAACGGTATACTTTTTGAGATATTTGTGATTAAAAATGCAAAAAACTCCCATAGAGATACCATTGAGCCTAGCTTTCCATTGTTACGTTTGACCCTGCCATTTGCTTTCCAGCTGTCAACTGGGCGGCATAGCTCAGTGGGTAGAGCGTGTGTTCCACAACCGGCGGGTTGGCGGTTTGATCCCCACTTCAACTCATTTTCTCTCAATGATTACTATGTACAAGGAAGTCCTGCCATGTAAATACATTTTCTAGTGGATTGTATAAACAAGGCTAGAGTGGGTTTTTTTTTTTGTCCAAAAGTGTCCAAATGTAAAACAGGCTTTTGGGATACCTCTGTCAATGCAGGTCTGTGTGGATGGAAAGCCAACCTCCCAAAAGTTCTCTGGGGTAGATGGTGGGATGTACAGGAAGCGGTGCCGTGAACATGCAGACAGCTTTTTCTGTCTTTCCTCCTCTGGGAGATGGGCATAATACTGTCAAAGAGTCAACTCAAGTTTAGTCACAATCCTGAATGCAGTTTTACCCTGCTACGATTTAGAACCAATATGCAGCTACAAGAATAAGGCCTATTGACTAACCAGGCATGTGACTGTACCATGTCTGGTAAACAAGCAAACACTCACAATATCACACTCCTTGCATGTGCTGCCCTTCAGCTTCCGCCTCTCGTCCTTCTTGCGAACTACCGCTATGTGAGCAAACGTCGGGCTCCTGGACCAGATAGGATGAAAGGTAGGTTACAAAAAAATAAACCATTTTGTTATGATAAACATCTGTTTTGCATTAGTTTGTCGATTCTCAACAGTTTTCACTTACTACATTGTCTATATATATATATATATATATATATATTGTATGTATCCTGTGTGAAACATGACTACAAAATCCTCTCTCCTAGTCTCCTTGTAATATTTCATGATTGGTAAAAAAACAAAACATAGCCTGTATTTTATTACCGTTCTTTTCGGTCTTCATTGTTCATTCCAGGAAGGCACCATTTCATTTTCAAGAGTTGAGAGAAAATAAACATAAATAATGCAGTCTGAAGTAACTGACATGGTTTTACATAGTAAAACCATGCCAACCATTGTTCCTCTTCAAGGATAAAACCCACGACATACTTACTAAATACCGTATCACTGTTCAAGCCAATCTTACAATGAAGCACATCAGTGACCAGACCTAGGGGTCTGATCACTACAAGGCATTGAAAGAAGCTTTAATAGGTTTTATTTACACATCCTGCTGCATCGTTTGCCTAATAATGATATTTTGCTTTCCCTCCATCCCACGTTTGCATGACAAAGAGCTTTCAGTGTGTCCCTTTTTTGTATGCGATAGGCTCACTGTTCTCCTGTGCTTCCTTGTGACATGGCTGGCTCTGGTCAAAATGTGTGCAGCCACTAGAGTTGTAGTCTCCAAAGGCAGTGACGTCAAACATTTTTTAAATACTGTTTTGAGCCTTCTGGAAAAATCCTGATTAATGATAGCAACAACCATAAGATGGGCTGTACCGGTCATTAGGCATATGCACAGGGGGGTGGCTAACGTGCCCAAGTCAAGATTTCCGATAATTAACATACAATTCCATCACTCCCTCGGTAAAAAGAGGAAAGGGTCGGACGGCGAAATCACAACTCTTCTCTGTTTTGGCACCGCAGTGGTGGAACGAGTTCCCTGCCCATGTCAGGACTGCGGAGTGACTCCCCATCTTCCAGGGAGACTTAAGACTCACTTGTTCAGAGTTCACCTGAACCCTGCATAACATCCATCCTCTATCTACCTATCCCCCCCCCCCCACACACACACCAACATCTCTGGCACGTAGCAACCGATGTTACTACGTTATTATGATACTAGCAATGGTTAACCTAGCATTTGGAATGCTTGAAACTTGTTCTGGTGACGTTCTTACTGTATTAAAAGCAGTTAAATGTTTCACCTTCTTCTGACAAATGTGCTTATAGTAAGACGCTTTTCGCCTGCTAAATGCCCTGAATGTAAATGTGAATGTAGAATTGCCCACTACTTGTCGTAGCTGGACCCTGGGTTCGATCCATCTCAGTGGACAATTTAAATATCAGATCAATCGTTAGTATTTGAAATAAGTCTAATTGTAGCAAATTTCACATTGCAATAACGTCATAACATGTTGTCAATTTACCTGATGAATTGGCTTCTTCTCCATCATCATCATGGTCTTGATTTTTGTTTTGTTTACAGGGTCCTTGATATTTGGGAAGGATGTGATGTACGAAAGTGTTATCTGGGTCAGCGGGCTCATTCTGTTCCTATGGGTGTGCAAAGAAATGTCATATAACATGAAATTATAAAGGGTAACTTGTTTGATGTACTAACACCTAAAATTCAGAGTCATATATTTCAGTTGGAAGTGGTTTCAAATCAACAATTGGACAAATGGTAAAGTGACAGATCCATAAACAAATGACAAAGGGGACCCCCTATAGGGCAGAACTTTTTTCAAGGACCCCCTCATAACCGCAACACAAATGTAATCATATAGGCTCATGTCTATTTGTCCTGTTAGATGCTTTTGAACTCTTTTATGTTTCAATCATTTAACGCTAATACCACAATAGTGTTAAATAAGCATTTTATTGTATTTTGGCATAACTTTACAATATGTAAATAGATTTTACTTTTTTTTTTAATAAATGTGTGTATCTAAATTTCGCCCACATACACACAAATAGATGGGCCATTTGGTAATTCATCACAGCAAATAACAATGAAGGACTGACAATGATCAGTGCAAAAAACATTGATGTAACAGACAATATACTTTTGAACAAATAAAATACTCAATGCATTGAGAGACAATCACAAATCATGAATCATAGCTAAATGTGTGTGTGTGTGTCCTCAAGTTGTAAAAAAAAGTTGATGTCTAGCCATTTTTTAACCAAGTGCGGCTCAGCCTGGCTCTGCCTCTTCCGCTACGTAGCTAAGATGGCTGTCGTTGAGTACGGAAAGTGTACACCATTGCATACTAATCGTTTTGAGGGCAACATCGGGTCCTTTCAGTACACTTCTTTTCACCACGATCGTAATCGGAATCCCCTACCTACTCAAACTAAGTGTACTAAGTACGGTAATTATGGATATCGGACCACGGCCCAAGTAACTATTATTGCAGTAAATTGTACCATACCTTTACAACTGCCAAGGACTGTGTATTATACATGGAGAGAGCCAAAGCAGGGTCCATGCTCCACGAAGGCTCAACTGTATGCTTTCTTTCAGCTGGGAAAACACCAGAAATTCCAATATTACCAACACCATGACAAAACTAGAAAATGCAGTGCTGTAGTGTAAAATCATGACACATAACATAAACGTGTTAAATACAGCTTTATAGTTTAAACATAGAAAAGTAGAATAGCTGAACCCAAGTTAAAGGATTAGAGCAGATACTCAATACTCAAACATACAACCCATCTCTAGAATGTCAAACAGTTGGAAAAGTATAATAGTGAAACAAATAGTTAAACTAAAGGGATAAAGGTTGAACTTAAGTCTAGAAGTATGATAAGTGTTAGTATGATAAGTAGTAGAAGTAAGTATTGAAAGTAGAATAAAATGTATTATTGTTATGTTTTTAGGTGTTTTTTCAAAAGAATATGGCGACAAGTGTTAGTGCACTTTGTTTTGTATCGTATTTGATGTGAAGTTTTCAGCTATGGTACTCAGAGAAATGAGCATATGAACATCAAGGAAACAACTCCAGTGCATTTATTTCTGACTTTTCCTTTTTTTTTTAATTCATCCGTGGAATGACTGGACATTCTGGTCTATGTCATATCTTTGTCTATGCAGTGAAATTCTGGAGGAGGGAGAAAAGGGCCGGTGTGCTTGTATATCTCCGCAGGTGCAAACTTTGTGCATTCATTCATTTATTCATCCTGGTCGGTGTTTATATTCCACCGCAGGCAAACGTGCAAGAAGCCCGGCGCATGCCCGCCAACCAGATACTGTGTGTTGACCAGGTAAACCCGGACTCCTTTGTTATTGTCCTTGGTGACTGTAACAAAGGTAAGCTCAGCCATGAACTCCCCAAATACAGACAGATTGTTACATGCCCGACCAGAGAGGAGAATATTCTGGATCACTGTTTATTCTGGATCAATCTGATTCCTGCATATATTCAGAAATCAAAACTCTGTAAGCCTGTTGTGAGAACATCTAAGAAGTGGACCAGAGAAGCCAAGGAGGATCTTCAGGAGTGTACAGACTGGGCTGTTTTCAGGACTACTACTCACAGTCTAGAAGAGAACACAGAGGCTGTGACATCATACATCAGCTTCTGTGAAGACAGCTGTATCCAATCATACACAAGGGTGACTTCCAACAACCCTGTATGTTCTGGATAGGTAGGTTCTGCAGGTTGATCACAGACTTCCTGTGACAGGAAGCAGCACGTGAAGCTGGGAAAACACTTCTGACTCTCGAACCATCAGCACTGGTTCCTCAAGGCTGTGTTCTTTCCCCTCTGCATTTCTTCATGTACACCAACAGCTGCACTTCCAGTCACCAGTCAGTCAAGCTCCTGAAGTTTGCGGACGAAACCACCTACATTGGACTCCTCTCTGGTGGAGATGAGTCTGCCTACAGGTGGGAGATTGACCATCTGGTAACCTTGTGTCGCCAGAAGAAATTGTGTGGATTTTAGGAAGAACGCAGCTCCACCCACCCCAATCACCCTGTGTGACTCCCCAGTCGACGCTGTGAAGTCCTTCTGCTTCTTGGGCTCCATCATCACGTAGGACCTCAGGTGGGAGCTGGACATTAGATCCCTCATCAAAAAAGCACAGCAGAGGACTTAGGCCCAATCTCAATTCTCTATCTTACCCCTTCCCCTTCCCCTTGGTTTTGTGCGTTCACGTGAGAGGAAGGGCTATCTCAATTCTCATTTCGATCGAGGGGTAGGGCCAAGGGGAAGACACCCCTTGAAACCAAGTAAGATCGGGAGCTTACTTGAAACCAAGGGGTACCCATTACAATGCGCAACCGGCAACAATCGCGGCCAGATCTCCACGAGAGTCCCATAAATGTAAGTATTTTCGGCTGAAATAATGGATTTAAAATTTACGACAGTATTGTTTTGCGCTCTAAACAGTCCTGTACCTATATATTTGCAACCATGTTCCTTATCGAAACTTTTTTGAAAATCGATATGCGAACGTTACATTGCTGAGTGCACAACTACACATTTCTCTGACTAGCAATGAACTCCATGCATGTCTAGTTTACTAAACACAATTAGCAGCGAATTCCGTTTGATATCAGTGTAGACAACTAGAGACAAATCAATACGTGCTTTACATATATCGTCCTTTTTCACACAGGAACGCCGGAGGAAACCCGGCAGCTGATACGTTTTCGGCACGAAAACGAGCAGAAATTTCGGAAATCAAAATACGCTGCGTGGGAGTCATGCGTTCAATGTTGTAGCCATTCATAATTGTAAATAAAGAGAAATGTTGGTTAACAAAGACATTGTTTCTGAACATCAATTAAATTCAAAACCGTAATAACTGAAAAAGATGTATGATGACGCAACCGTAACGAGTGTTGTCTCAATTCATAGGGGCATGTTTTTACCCCTAGCCCTTAACCCTCTGTTTCAAGGGCCAAGACGTAGGGGAAGGGGAAGGGGCAAGGGGAAGGGGAAAGGGTAAGATAGAGAATTGAGATTGGGCCTTACTTACAGCAGCAGCTGAAGAAGTTCAACCTGCCAAAGACAATGATGGTGCACTTCTACACTGCCATTATTGAGTCTATTCTCAATTTCTCCATCACCATCTGGCATGCTGCGACCACTGCCGAGGACATGGGCAGACTGCAGCATATCATTCACTCTGCGGAGGAGGTGATCGGCTGCAATCTGCCATCCAGCAAAGATTGTGGCCGACCCTTCTCATCCTGGACACAAACTCTTGGAAACACTCCCTTCTGGCAGAAGGCTGCGGTCCATCAGGACAAAAACCTCATGCCACAAGAATAGTTTCTTCCCGAGCTGGCCTCATCAACAAGACCCCAGACCCCCACTGACACTGACTCTTACCCTGACACACTCTGGACAATATGCGTTATATTAACGCACATCCTAGTCAACAAATTGCAGATTAATGCACAACTGCCCACTTTAAAAACTTTGTAGATTATATTAGGCCTTGACATCAAAAATCAAAAGTACAGTACAGTAGATCGACACAAGAGACTTCACTCCAGTTGATAAGTCTCACATCCCTACTAAAGTTACAACACTACAATGGCCTCATCTCAAACATCTAACAAACAAGTTACCACCGCTCCAAGACTGCATGGTGGGACTGCTAACTGGTTATGATTGCCCGTCAGCACTAGCTCCCTTGCCAGTAGTCACAGGTGGCGAAAATGAACATGCACAAAGGATAATGCTTGGCTGGAGCAGTAGAGCAGGGGTACTCAATTAGAAAGTCAAAAGGTCCACTCACCAAATTTCAAATCTGTCCAGGGTCCGGAACAGTGAATGGTATGCAATGAGGTCAGGGTGATGAACCTTTAAAGTGATGGTTCGGAGTGAAATTCACCCTGAGGTAATTTACACCAATAGTCATGCTAAATACCCCCTCGGATGCATTTTTAGCGACGGTCAATATTTATCAAGTTTAGGGTTATCAGCCGAAAGACTTCGTACTGGAGTGACGGTACAGTGGGTACATCTCGTCAATGACTACTAATAATGCATGGATTGTTACCCAACTTCTGTAGTAGTACATATATGGTCTGTACTCACAAAACGAGGCATTTTAAAGTTTGTAAGTACACCAGGAGTTTATTTAAAAGAGCACTTTTCTGATAGCTTCAACTAGCTGTTGCTAAGGCTACCGCTGTGTCGACGTCTCTTCCGTCTTTCCAGATAAGTTCGTAAAAGTCCTCTTCAAAACTCACAAGTGTAAGGAAAAAGTTAGCGAATTCAACACTCCATCTAATTTCAAGTATTCAATTATTCCAGTTGTCAATACATTTCGATGGAGTGTTGAATGTACTTATCTACCTATCAAATATCAAAAAGTCGATACCCTCTCTGTTAGCCACTTTTGAAGAGTTTAGGATGTTGTCTGACTGCAAGATAAACTGAACGAAGTCAGCGCTGATGCCCCTAAATTAACCTGCAAAAGCAGTAGTTTTTTCTTATGATATTCCCATTAAAACGGAGGTCACATACTTGGGCATCCGGATTCAGCCTTATAATACAGTTAAAACGAACTTTGAGAACATATTTAAGAGGCGGAGCGTGACATAGTTGTATGGACTAAATTGCCTGCTTCACTGCAAACAAGGATTGCCTCTGTCAAAATTAATGTGTTAGGGAGTGATTCCACTCCCTCCCCCGGCGGGATATTGGAAGAGAGTTGACTCCTTGCTGCGGAGATCTATCCAAAAATTAAACTCTCCACCTTACAGCAATCAAAGCAAGAGGCTGGCCTTCCCAAATTTTATGAGGTACCATCAGGCCTTTCAGCTACGCCCGCTTAAGACATGGCTTGGCCGCTCCTCTCAGGTAGCCTGGAGAGATATAGAGAATGCAGTAGTACTTCCATACAAAATTGAAGGGTTCTTATTTTCTGGACTAACTATGAATCACTGCATGCTTCACTTCGGGCCTGTTTTTACAAATTCGATAAGAAATTTCAAGGTGGTTGAGAAGAGTCTGGGGGGAAATTAGAAATGGCATGTGAATACTCCGCTGTGGGGGAACAAGAATATTATCTCAGGAAATAAGCCGTTTGAATCAGCTACATGGTCTTCAAAGGGAGTGTACAATCTTGGTGATGTATTTGATCCAGGGGGTACGCTCAGCTTCCAAAATGTGTGTTCTCTTTTTAATCTGCCAACGACACTTCACTTTTTGTACCTCCAACTACGGTCGGTTCTCCGTGCCTATGGTGTGCAGACGAACTCTAAGCTACAGACACATCCTGTTGTAGGCTGGCTATCCACAACGAACACTAGAGGACTCGTATCAGTTGTGTATTCACGACTCCAAACACACACACAGAAAGAGCTACCCCTGGCCAAGGCATGGTCGAGAGACTTGGCTGTTGCGGAGGACATAAACTGGGAAAATGTCTGGGAAAAGATATCTCACGTATCCAAGAACCCCAATCACCAGTTTATTCATTATAAGCTGTGTCAGAAGGCCTATCTGACGCCACGTGTGAGATTCCATATGAAGCTGTCAACCAGTCCAAACTGTGGCCTGTGCTCCTTGAACACACCGGTAACATTTAAGCACATGGTATGGGACTGCCCAGAGGTCTATGGCTTTTGGAGGAAGGTAACAATGACTTTATCTAACGTGAAAAACAAATCTATACCTCTGGAGCAGACTATCTTTTTGCTCAACGATGATTCAGGGTTGGGGCTGAATGAGAAACAACGCAAAGTCTGATTGGCTGGTTTGACGGCTGCCAAAAAGCTAATAGCACAACGCTGGCTACCACCTCACAAACTGCCCTTTAGGAAATGGCTTCGATACTTTCAGCATGTGGTCATCCCATCAGCTATCAGGCTCTACAATACCTCAGCCACCCACTCCCAACGTCTCGAAAGCGCCAGCACCACCAGATAATGGATTTGTATACCACATCACACACCCCAGACTGTTTTCTAGCCATTTTCATCTTAGGTCTGTTCATCTCATTGATAACCACTGTCCATCTGTCATCTTTCATTGTGTGCAGCAGGCTGCTACGGATGGACTACCATTCTGCGGTGGCCAGTGTCACCTTCTTCACTGCCGTGTGCTGGGGAGGAAGCATTGGGAGCGGTGGTGCCAGTAAGCTGTACAAGCCGGGGAGGAAGGCGTGCTCTGCAGTGGGGATGAAAATGGACTGTGTGGAGGCGGCGACAGTGAGGAGGACGAGGGGAAAGCTGCTGGCGACCCGGAACTACCCTTTCACCCTCTCTATGCCGAACTGAAGCAACTCAGGAACACGTTCAGCCACATGCTCACTCAGCCAAGTGCCTCATAGTGCTTGGGCGCTCCTTCATCCCACCAAACATCAGGCTCAGAAAGCTCCAACACCACCAGACAAATGGACTGAACTTCACATTCACATACACCACACCACACACCTTGGACTGTCTCCTAGCCGTTGTTATTCTAGGTCTATTCATATGTTGTACCTGGAATACCTGTAAAAAATTGCACATCTTGCACCTTGCACTTTCCGCATATTTGCACTATCTATTTTGCACTATAAACAGCAATCAAGGACGCTTACCACGTATGCATATAGGTTCTCACTCCTCACCGACCTGACTTAAGAACTCGTATTTAATTTAATTTATTGTTTATTGTTTGACTTTAGCCAGGCTCTTACTGCACATCTATCCCCTGTACTGCTGGTCACTGTGAATTTCTCCTAAGGGGGATTAATAAAGGAATATCTTATCTTATCTTATCTTATCATGTTACAACTGTCTACAGCATGGGTCAACAAAGCTAAAAGCTCTACACTGGACTCATGGAAGAGAGCTGCTTCAGCTATAACAGACTTGCTCAGGTCAGATTAAAGTTCTCAGCGAGAGTGTAGGACATTAGACCGGGGGGAAGGGGGAAGGAAGGAAGGGGAGGCCACCAGGGGGAGGGAGGGGTATGTTAAAATGTTAAAATGTTTGTAATATTTGACCTTGTTGTGTGAAGTTGCCACACTTTCATGGGCAGGCAACTTCTGCGCGACTGAGCTTTCGTTCATTCGTTTTTGCTGGCTACATCAAATCTAAATTATAATATTTGACCTTGTTGTGTGAAGTTATCCCAATAAAACAGGAAAACAAAAAAAAACATTATACAGCCTTAATGGAAGAAACCATCAGCAAATGTGATGCAGCCAGCCCCTTCAGCTTCTGAGGTAGAGAAGGTGTGGTACATCCCACATTACGGGGTGTACCACCCCAAGAAGCCAAACAGAGTCGTGTTTGATTGCTAAGCAAGGTTCTGTGGGATCTCTCTAAACGACACTCTACTGACCCTGACCTAATCAACTCTCTGGTGGGAGTTCTTTGCTGCTTTAGAAGGGAAGCCGTCACTGTGATCTGTGACATCGAAAAGATGTTCCACCAATTCAGTGTCTCACTGAAAGTTAGCACCTACCTGTGGTTACTCTGGTGGGAGGGTGGACAGTTAAAAATGAAACCACGGGAGTATAGTCTTAAATATCTGGCACACCAACACAAAGCTGACCACTCTACAGCATCAGAATTTGTGGAGAAGAACTTCTACATGGAAGGGTGGGTTAATCAGTTCCATCAGTGAAGGAAGCTAAGGAACTAATTGTCAAAGCACAGAAGCTGTGCAAAAGTGCAGGTCTTCATCTGCAAGTTCAACTCAAACCAAAAGGAGGCCCTCTCCTGTGTAGCCCCCTCAGAACGGGCAGTAACCACTGATACCCTCAACTTTGACCCAGATACAACAGCAGAAGGACACATTCTTGGTATTTCATCTCAAGTAGACTCGACTACTGTAACGGTCTTCTGACTGGACTCCCACAAAAAAGCATTAAAAAGCTGCAGCCCATTCAGAACGCTGCAGCTCAAGTGTTGACCAGAACAAAGAGATCAGAGCACATTACTCCAGTTCTAAAGTATGTACACTGGCTCCCAGTCAGTTATAGAATAGATGTTAAAGTTCTGCTACTGGTTTACAAATCACTGAATGGTTTATGTAGGTCCAGAATATATGAATGACATCTTAGTAGAATATAAACCCAGTAGGGCTCTGAGATCTACTGACTTAGGTCAGATAGTTGAGCCCAGAGTTCAAACTAAACACGCAGCTTTTAGCTGTTATGCTGCACACAACTGGAACAAACTACCAGCAGAACTGAAATCAGCCCCAACTGTCAACATTTTTAAATCCAGGTTAAATGCATGTCTCTTCTCCTGTGCTTATGATTGAGCTCTTTTAAAGCACTTTACATTTTAATCTTTCATTTGTACTCTATGTCCTTTCAATGATTTTACAGCAAATCATTATTTTATGCTGCAATCTTTTATCTAGTTTCTCTCTTTCTATTTCTCTGTACTTTGTTTTTATTATTAGTGTGTGTGTGTGTGTGTGTGTGTGTGTGTGTGTGTGTGTGTGTGTGTGTGTGTGTGTGTGTGTGTGGGGGGGGGGGGGGGGGGGGGGGGGGGGGGGGGAGCGGGTAATTGTATGTATTGGGTCTGATTTTTATTTCTCAAGTTGCATGATTTTATGTTCCCAAATCGTACTGTTAAATGTTTGTTTTATGTAAAGCACATTGAGTTGCCATTGTGTATGAAATGCGCTATACAAATAAAACTGCCTTGCCTTGCCTATTCATTGGGGAGAATATTACACCTCCAGCTTAAAAATTGATGCAAAAGACCAACCCCAACTCGTCATGGTCTCCTGTCAGTTGTTGCCTCTGTATTCATGGCTTCGTTCACTCTGAGTGGAAAGTGCATCCTACAGGAGCTGTGTCGTAGAGGCATCCTACAGGAGCTGTGTCGTAGAGGCATCGGATGGGATCGTATTCCTGAGAACTTGCATTAACGGTAGGAAGACTGACCTTCAGAAGTGAAAGGAAGTCACCCGACTCAGATGTTACCACCCCCAAAACTTTGGTAACATTGTTAGGGTGGAACTGCACCACTTCTCAGATGCGAGTATTGCAGAATATGGTTCATGTTCGTACGTCAGATAGAAAAATGACCAGGCCAAGATCCATTGCAGTCTCGTAATGGCCAAAGCGAGGGTCGCACCCACGAAGATCATGAGCATCCCAAGATTGGAACTCTCAGCAGCGGTCACTTCAGCTTGGATGAGTGTTACGCTGAAGTAGGGATGGGCGGTATATCGATATTTTAAATATATCGATATTTTTTCAAACAAGATATGGAACGAGACGCTATCGTCAATATCGATATAGTTTCATTTGCGTTTAAAGTACAGCACTTTGTTCCAAATAACAGTTTCGAGCCGCGCCTGCTATTTCGTTCTCTGCAGCATCATATAACTGTGTACAACGTGTGGCTTTCACAGAAACTTTGTAGCGACGCTGCCGCACACTTTCATGGGCAGGCAACTTCTGCGCGACTGCGCTTTCTTTCATTTGCTTTCGCTGGCTACATCGAATCTAAATGACACGTTGGCTAGATGACATAAAATATCAAATGAACGGACGATAAAGACCCCGATATGATGGCATGGCTAACCTATTAGCAGTTTGGGTCAAGGTCGGGACGGGTTGTAGGCTATTGCCTTTGAGGGAATTTATGGATCTGCCTATAATGCAGCTGCCGTCAGGTAGGTTAATGGTTATGCTGCGGTTCATTTCAAATGTTGGTTACACTCTGCACCCCCCGTTGTTTCGCAAGGATTGCGAACTTTGCAATTTACTAAACCAAACAATTGTCTTCTATATAACACTCATATATATATATTTCACAAAGCATCGGAGCGTTCTGATCCGTCTTTTAAGAAACATTTCCGCTGCTTAGCCTATTAAAGATGCTATGCATAGACTGACTGCAGCCACTGTTTTGCTACGATCATTCTGTTTCTACTATAGGCCTACTAGGCTACAATAAAGTAGGCAGGCAGGTAGGCCTAACGATTTCGGAATAGGCTATTGTTCCTGTAACGTCGGGACCGCATTGTCAAATTCGAGAATGGTGACATTTGCCACATCTTGCTCTGACTGTTTTTGACTCATTCATTTTAAAATGTTTAGCTACCCTGTCCTACACCCAAATTAAAGATTGAGTTTGCAATCAGCAAGGCAGATTAACGAGCACAGCGACGCAGGCAGGCTGGAAATGAAAGCACAGTGGCGCCACCCATGTAGAATGACGAGTTGGAGCACGGCAACAGCAAATATGTTATTGCGTCAACAAATATCGATATTTATCTTATATCGACATTCTGCTTGAAAATATTGAGATATGACTTTTGGTCCATATCGCCCAGCCCTATGCTGAAGGCAGAACTAGAGATGAAAATCGAGCAAGAATTCTTCTGGACTGACTCACAGGTAGTGCTGGGCTTACATCAACAATGAAGCACGAAGGTTCCATGTGTTTGTGGCAAACGGTGATCAACTGATAAGAGAGATTACAGATCCAAATCAATGGCACTATGTTGATACAGCACAAAACCCAGCTGACCACGCCTCTAGGTCTTTATGCGGGAGAAATCTCTTCAGACAGCTGGTTATCAGGGCCGAAGTTTTTTTTTTATGGGAAAAAGAGAGGCTCCCAACAACTAAGCCCTCAACCAAACTTTTCTTTTTTGACCTTTATTTCACCAGGCTAGGCAGTTAAGAACAAATTCTTATTTACAATGCCGGACTGCAGCAGTGGGCTGCTATGTTCAGCAGCCCAGGGAGCAAGTTGGGGTTCAGTGTCTTGCTCAGGGACACTTCGACATGCAGACAGTTTTGGAAGTGGGGATCGAGGGGATCGAACCGCCTACAGTTAGTGAACAATCCGCTCTGTCCACCCACTCTACCCACTGAGCTACTGCCGCCCAACTGCTCACTGGTGATCCAGAAGTTAAAACCATTCAAGTGTTTGCAACCCAGGTAACCGAGTGGAAGAAAGAATACCTCCTGAATGTGTCTATGAGGCAAAAATGGCATGTACCCTGGTGCAACCTATAAGAGAATGACAGTGTCATCATAAAAGACACACTTCCAAGGAACCAGTGGCAACTAGGATGACTAGTTGAAACTACAGAGGGAACTGATGGGTTAGTTTGTTGAGCCAAAGTACATGTTGGGGGTGAAAAATCACAAGGAAACAGGACCATTGCTCTCAGCCCTCAATCATTGAACAGCTGATCCAAAAGTTGGGGCTCCTCCTTGAAAATTAATAATTGGCTCCAATCTTAGAGATACACTACCATATTAGTCTGAACTGTGTTACTAAAGGTCACCTAGAGTCTATTTGTATGTGACCCACCTATACCTTTATGTGTAGTGATTTATAGTCTAAAAATCATGTCTGAGTCAGTGTTTATTTAGCTTGCTGAGTGTATCCATCATAACATGATTTGGTTGGAGTGTAACAGGCCGCTAGAGGCCACTAGAGGTCATTCATTTGTAGTCAGGTCATTCATGACTGGGTTTGAGGCTGTGAGCCCAGGAACCTGTGCAGCCAATACAACAGTTGCACTTGCCAGGGCTTTCTCGGCAAATCTCACAATCGTCTCGAAAGCTCTATGACATACAGTCCATCAAGCTAGCAGCTAACATAGGGAAGCAGCCAAGCCTGAAGTTTTGCACCCTTGGCGAGCGGAGCGAGGTGTGTATTGTTTGGCTCAGTGTACAAGAGAGGTTTGTAAAATGTTAACATTGACTTTTGTTGTGGTCGGGTAACCAGAAATGTTTCATGTGCTGACTAAGCAGCACTTAAATATCAATTATAAATTTTCATATTCATTTAATTCATGTGTTTGTTATTCTGATTAACGCATACTGCAATTAATTTTATGTGTAAATGCAGATGTTGCACTGTGGACATTTTTGCCATGTGAAAGGTTTTAATCAGCTATTTTGTGTTTTATTTTTTGGTTTTCATGGTGCTAAAGGTGATTCCTGAACAATAAATATGACTGCACCTGTAAGACTCTCTGCCATTATTAAGGAAGTCAAGGGCTGCCACAACATTAATGGGGGAAGGATGTTCATGTCTAATCTATTTTCACGCTCAGTAATAAAGTGATCTAACACCGGGAATGAATGGAACAGGTGAATTAATGGAATAGGTCCAAATCTAGCAATGTTAAGAAGGTCTGTGGTGTTACACTACATGTGTGGAGATGGAGCTTCACCATCCACACACACACACTGTTTTATACACTGAATTATACAATCGTGTTTAAGACACCTTACTCTTATTGAAGGTAATAACCCTTATTGAAGAAAGTTTGATTTAAGATATGGCTGAGAAACAACTTTGGATGTGTGTATTAGGCATACAAGTGTAACTGATAGAATGCACTGTAGCACAATACTAATATTCTCTCTGTAAAGGAAGATCGTTTAAACATTTTAATCCTTTACGATCCAATATATTCATATAGCACACCCCTAGGTTAGACCCTAGGTAGAACTTTAAAAAAGTTCAATGTAAATTTTACTATTTCCCATCTAGGTAATCTAGATTAGGACACAAAATTAGACTGTTTGACTCTGTGGAGTCTTAGCTTTCATATATTGACATATTGTTTGTGTAGAAATCATGATGTGAAAAAATCAGATTTTAAAGTACAGTACATTAGCATTTAGCTTTTACTGGAAGCAGACAACCGGCCATGTATGCAGTGGAAGGAGATCAACGTGTGGATGTCCAACATGTTTCCATTCCTTCAAGTATGTGAGTTTAAGCTTTACCGTTCAGTACAGTTTAAGCTTAACATTGTGTTTCTAGGTCAAATATTGGCATTGCAAGGCTCCATGAAGACTGAATGTTTAGCTTTTGTTAAAACCAGCTTTGGATAGAGTGCGGGTGACATCACATCTCCATTGAGCCCTGCTCTAAGCAGGGCTTATCGAAAAGTGTGACAATTTACTACATGTCTGAAGAAAAATGTAATGTATGTGTGTCTATAAGAGGTACAGCATGTCCACAAAATAACCGACCGCCTCTGCAAACAAAGTCACATTTCACAATATGACAACGTGCGCATCCGTTAATGTCAGTATCTGTATTCAATTTGACAGAAAATACAGGCTACTAGGAGCCTTATATACCGTATAGGCTAATATAATAAACCATAGGCTAATTAATATAATGCCTTGAGCTCACCAAGGTCTGGGGAAGGTACAGCGGGGGTCACATCTGGATCTCTGCTTGTCTCTTGATAAACCCTGCTGGAGAGGTTCCTTGCAGATCTCACCAACACATTATTGGAAGTTTCACTTGGAGCGCCATAATACAGTCCAACCTATTGTATTAAAACAACCAAATCAAGTTAGACATAACAAATATGACGTAACAGTATCGCACATGTGATTATTTACATACATGAGATTATGAAACAAAGCAAAGTACAAACAGGTTTTCCAGCCAGTCAGTAGTGTTAATTAGTCATTGTCTAACAATTGTCACATTTAGCACATGGCAATATTTACCAAATGTACCGCATTGTGCTCTGTAGTTCAATCAATAGTTAGCATTTTTTTGGGACAATACAAATTAAGTCAACCACAATAATAACCTATTTTAGCTCCCTATTTCATTTACAGATGACAATGGAAAATATTCTGTGACTAAATCCCTTTCCTTCTTCTAAAGCAATGTTAAACACACAAATCAAAATGTCTTGAAACCAAAAGTACCTTGGTCAGTTTGTGGGGTGGCTGTTTAACATGTGGCCTGCCTGGAAAGGCAGACTGAGGGGGTGTTATAGTGCCATCCTCCTCTACCTCCTCATTCACTTTTTTGCGCTTGGGTCTGGAAAGATGGCGATCCCCCAAATCCCTATTGCTGTTTGAGAGGAGGGAAGGGGATTTCCCCAAGGTGGATTGTGGGAGGTAGGCAGAAGTGGCCAATAACGGCACAGAGACACTGTGTGGCCTGCAGACAGAATTCCTTCATGGACTTCATTCAATACAAAGCATATTAAATAAATGCCTTAAAAATAAATTACAAATTGTATGTATTCTGATGGCCAGAGATGTTAAAACATTGCTGCATGTTGTAAGATACCATCAACAGTAAGATACTTAGAAACATAAAATAATACAGACAGGTAATTGCAGTCAGTTTCACCTTGTACCAAGCTTGCACTTAGATGGTGGAATCAAGTGGATTTGAGGAGCTGCTGCTACCCCTTCAGGCTTCACATTACGGAAAGAATAAAAAAATAAAAATTACATACTCCAAGTACATCAAATTAATCACAGTCAAGAAGTTTGGAAATCATTTTCTCAGAAATGTTATGAATATGGTGACAGTATAGTTGGTAAAAATTAGTTGGTGAAAGACAATACATCATAGATCTGGCCTATGAACAAAACAGTTTTGTTTATTTGCACCATTACGCTGTAGTCTATTTGCGCTGGAAGTTCCAGCGCACAGGTTTCTGTCACCACGTCTTCAAAGTTGTGATCGAAATCTTCTGAAACCAGATGGGAAGGCTTTCAATTTTATCACTAATGATATAATACAAATTCAAATTAATTTAATTCACGACATATGCATTAGAATGATGTGCATGAAGGCTTACGTGGGGTCTTGGAAGTGTCCATCGCACACGTTTCAGGTACGAGTGTGAGTTCCTTCTTCTGGTCCCTAAAGGAAGCCTCCATAAGACGCTGATCCAGTCCTATCCCCAACAAAAATAAAACCAAACATGGTAGACTACTTGTGATCTAGATATAGCACAGTGAGGTGGAAAAGACACTAAACGTAAGCCATCAACAGAATCCGAGAGGTAGCTTGCATTGGAGACTGACCGTTTAACAGCATGCTATGAGACTCAGGCATGGGCGTCTCTGCATAGCATATTTTGGTGTCACAATGCTTCTTGCTTCTCTTCAGCTTACTTGCCAGTGGGAGTGAGCTTGGCATGATGGGAGAGTCTGGAATCATGCCGTCCTCCTGGTCCTGTGACATGGACCGCTGAGGCTCGGAACTGAGGACAGTAAGATGCTCGATTCAATAATACACACTTCATATGACAAGTTTAGATGCTTAAAAGCAGGAAAATAACACATATACACCCAATACTACTCAACTGATCAACTGCAACAATCTGAACTTGTCTGTCATTCAAAACATGATTGAGTTAGAACAGGATTGTGACCACTGCTGCAAAAATAGATTAGAGAGATAAAAGAAACAATGTAGAGTGCTTAGTGAGGAACGTACATTGATGCTTTCAGTTTTTCCAACTCTTTGATTAGCCTTAGGTTTTCATCCTGAAGCACATTTTTTTCACTTCCTGAAAAGCACACACAGAAATATTGTCTGCAACCCAGTATTCATATGGTCATTCTATACGGCCTAAATATCAAAATATCTAAATATCATTTATTGATGACAACACTAATACCACACTATATACAATACCATATGTGCAGATGTATAATCCAATAATATATCATCATGGTTTATTTACTGTGAAACAGACTGAAATCATCACCATTTCAATATACCCATCCAGAGCGACTACAACCGGGTGAGCTGAGCGCCACGATCCAGGGTGTAAAATTGGTATAATTACACACACAATTCAATGTATGGCGGGCTTCTGCAGTCCATATCTTGGTAGAAACGCTTTTTCTCAGAACCACCCACCCCGCCCCGAGTTTATTAGGAAGTATTAGGAACATCCCTAATACTCACTGAGGGAGGTGATGAGATAGAGATTTTGTTGACAACAGTTTTTAAATTCCATCTGCTTGGTTGCCAAGTTCACTTGTAGGATACCACAGCGGTCACACACCTCTGAACTCAGCCTGAAGACATACATTAAATTCTTATGAAAAAGTGTATATATACAGTATAAACATTTTGTTGTTGTTGTTGTTGTTGTTGTTTTGTTATTTGACATTATTACAACTGTTCTGGTACTGTCTTTCTATTCTATTCAGGCTATAGGACATCTCCTCACCTTTCTTCAAGGTGGCTGACGGTGTCTAACAGGGCATTGTACTGCTCCTTCAGCTGCTGGTTTTGACTGTAAAATTCCTCCAGTCTCTGTGCGTCCCTATAGTAACAAGACAGACGGCTTGCCAGATCACTCATACAAATGTAACCCCCATGATTAAATGATAAATACAAAAACATTGACCATGATTGGGTGGTGGGGTAATTATCGGTCAGCAGTGATAAACAGAAAGCACAAATCACTCACAAACAACGTTCCTTTTTCAGCTTGCCCACTTTCGCCTCCAATCCTGAAATGAACCAGGTAGAAAAAATGGTTCTTTACATTGAAACCCATTGGCATTTCAACATATTGCAGGAGTATAGTAAACCATTGCATTATTATATATTGGATAGTTGTGATATGTTTGCCATAAAACCCAACCACGACTAGTCTACAAGGTCAGAAAAAAGGCAGAGGTTCGGAGTAAAATTCACCTGAGGTAATTTCCACCAATAATCCAGCCAAATACCCCCTCAGATGCATTTTTAGCGACGGTCAATATTTATCAAGTTTAGGGGTATCAGCCGAATGGCTTAGTATTGGAGTGTCCGGTACAATGTGTATATCTCGTTAATTACCCCACTAATAATGCATGGATTGTTACCCAACTTCTGTAGTAGTACATATATGGTCTGTACTCACAAAACGAGGCATTTTAAAGTTTGTAAGTACACCAGGAGTTTATTTAAAAGAGCACTTTTCTGATAGCTTCGACTCGCTGTTGCTAAGGCTACCGCTGCGTCGACGTCTCTTCCGTCTTTCCGGATAAGTTCGTAAAAGTCCTCTTCAAAACTCACAAGTGTAAGGAAAAAGTTAGTGAATTCAACACTCCATCTAATTTCAAGTATTCAATTATTCCAGTTGTCAATACATTTCGATGGAGTGTTATATTCAGTGTTTAATAAATAATTGTTCAATGTAGTACAGAGTCCGTAGTCTATATCCCCCCCCGCTGCGCCCTCTCCCTGGCACACCACCACCTTAACTAACACATTTTCTGCGGGAAACCCTGGTTCACCTTACTATATTCCCATCCATAATTCAGACACAGATGTTCTTATTTTCCCTACCTTGAATAGTATTTTGGTGGCATTCTCTGAGGCGTGTCCACAACTCCTCAAAGAGAACACAAGGTTTAGTGGCCCCACTGGAAACAGGAGGGGTCCTATTGTGACCAGGACTGCTGCTCATTGTCCCCTCTCTGCCGTATTCTCTGTGGTGAATAAGCCATTATTTTAAAACTGCTTTGGGAATACACACAAACACAAATAAAAAAACATAGAAATACATATCTGCAGTGACACAATGTCATTTGACATCAGAAAAGATGGAGGGCCCACATTGCACATAATTTGAATGATTAATCCAAAGACCATGAGAAGAGGGTGCAGGGGATTTTCATCTCAGCAAAATCTATCATCTCGGCAACAAATTGACGGTTAATTGCATCCTTATTAATTTTGGTCAGTTATTGGTCAGTTAACATGGGTAAGGAAACCGCAAATAATGCAATAAAAGGGTCTGGTGCCACCATATTTCTGAGAGTTTGATAAATATTTATTTCCAGTGTACATGACGTGCTGGAGACTGGTTACATCTTAGCACATTTTGGATAATCTTACTTTGGTCCAATGGATGAAATTATTTTGCAACAGTAAAATATATATCAGCTTTTCAGTGTTAAATGTTGATAATTCAACAGTAATGGGGTATATAAGAAAAGAAAATAACACAATTAATGTTACATTAATAGAACTGAAAAACTGTTTAATAGTTTCCTGTATTAGTGTTACGTTTTCCGCGTTAGATATTCCATTTCATTAACACATCATCATAGAGTACTACACTACTGTAATATTGTTGCACATCAGTCTGTGACTTGGACATGTCTCGATCCGACTATTTAACTATGTTCACTCCCTAGTCTAGAATCACTAGTACTCTTTAGAAAGTGAATATAATGTTTTACTATGTGCACTGGGTTTCAACGCGGAAATAATACAAGTGCAAAGTATATCAAGTACAAATATATGCATCTATAATATGTCGATACATTTATTCAGCAAATTATCAATTACGTTCAGTTTCAGATTAAGCAGGCGCCTCGACACAATCTACATCTGTCACTTATTTCAAACACAAGTAAGACAAAGATTCAACAGGTGTTTGTTCTTATTATGCATTCACGGATTAAGGCAAGTAGTCGTGTAATATAATAACAGCAGTCGATATGGAGCACGGCAGAATTATTTAGGACAGTATCGCTGGCTAATATGCATTTCTAAATGTGTGTCGAACACACATAGCTTGACTAGTTTGTTTGTTCCAAGTGCGTGATAACAATACCGGCCAATACATACAATACAATACAATAATACCGTAACAATACAGTACCTTAAGAGCAACAAAAATAACTTACATGGTACTTCGTTGAACTATTTTGAGCAGCAGACCGGAAAGTTGAGGAATGAAAATATTGCAAGGAAACCCGCGCGCCAAAGAGCATGCTGGGAATGACTTGTTCAGCAGCCTGTGATTGGGTGAAAATAAAAAGTAGACGCCGCATCGACCGCTACTGCCTATTGGCGCTCATGAGCCGTGGGGCCGCCATCTTGGGCCGATCACCCGCTCCACTCAGTATCATCTGTTTGACAGGCGCAGTGAAGTATCAGCGCATTTAATCAATCATAACGCTGAATACTTCACTGATTTTCACGCGGGTTTTTTTTTTGCTGCAAACTTCATACATGTAGCTATGATACAGTGCACATGGTTTGGCGTATATTAATATTCATAATGGGCTTAACAGTAATAGAATATTCTGATATATGATAGGTATTTTCCAAAACACAATGCATTGTCTATATAGATAGATAGAGAGAGAGAGAGAGAGAGAGAGAGAGAGAGAGAGAGAGAGAGAGAGAGAGAGAGAGAGAGAGAGAGAGAGAGAGAGAGAGAGAGAGAGAGAGAGAGAGAGAGAGAGAGAGAGAGGGAGAGAGAGAGGGAGATAGATAGGGTTACACAACAGAATAAACAAACATGAGTGACAAGCACGAGTGACTACAAAGCCTGGATAACAAATGGGGAGGGGAAGGAAGTGGAAATGCCTCTACACGCTCTCATCTTGCTTTTCAGACTTGCATATCAAAGCGGAGAGAGAATAAAAATGTAAAGTTAAACACAAGAACATGACACCCCCCCCCTGTCTTGCTGTTTCTGTCTGTCTGTCTTTCTCATGCTCCCTTTCTACAGGTTAAGAGAGGTGAGTTTGGCTATATGGTGTAGCCTTATCTTAAGAAACACAGACACAACCAATGACAACAAGTTGGAATGATGGTTGTCGATGCCAAACTGTGTCTCCTCAATGTGTTCCCCAAACAGAAAAACATCCTAAGATAAGATAAGATAATGTAGTGGTGGCTATAGTGCCAGACTACGCCACTCTAGGAATTGCACCTAGAGAAATATCAAGATTACCCCAAAATTAGACTCAAAGCACGCTACTAACTGCAACGGAGACGTGGTTCCAACAACAATTTATGCTTTATTAAGCAATAAGGAATTATTTTACAAAAAATAGACAAGACACTTCTCACTCATACGGAGGAAAGGAAAGATAGTTAGTTGCAGGGCTGAGGCTTACCGGCAGGGGGACGGGTTACCACAAGTCAAGGGGGAGGGAATCCCAAGAAGTACACTCACACGTGCTCACACACAGCAAAACAAAGGCCAAGGGCAACACAAGTTTAAGATGCACACGTGAGCACAGCACACAGTAGGGGGGGGGGGGACACCACCCCCTGGAGGATGAGACCGTCGTCCCTGCCTTGAGCTCTCAGCACCTGGAGGCACAAAGGAAAACAAGGGAAATGAGTAGGTGGATGAGGGTTACTCACATACACACAAACAGACAAAAACACAATTGTAATAAGGTGTGGTTGGCCAGCCATAAGGATCAATGGTGATCCGCAGCAGTATATCAAAAGGCCTCCCATCAATGTTTAAACACAAAAACACACAGAAAATAACAAATCGAAACCAAAACTTGTGGTAGACAAACTACAAGGATCACTGATGATCCACAGCAGCACAAAAAGCCTCCCACCACTGTTTAACCCAAAAACCAAATCAACAAATAAACAAACAAAAACAATTGGAAACCACACACACAAAAACAATGAACCCACACCAACACTCTACATGCACACCGTAATATTCACACACATTCACCAACACATTCACACACACATTCACAACAGACACACAGACACGGTCTTCACGGTCAGCGTGTCACAAACACAGTGGAAGTGTTCGTCGCAAAGATAAAACGTGGCAAAACAGCAGTGGTCGCAAGCCCCAAGCCCACGGTATCTACAAAGCATGATAGAATAAACAATTAAAACTAGCCATAAAGCAGAAAGTGACGCAGCAGTACTCAAAGCTGCTACCTACCAGGCAATCAGCTGTTTCCCTCTCAGGTTAGAAGCTCGCTGGCTCCAGCTAGTTCTTCTGTTCGGAAAATCACCTCGACAGAACGGAATGCAAGTATTCAACCGGCACAAACCACCGAACAGCACCAAGTAATGCCAGCGACAGGTAGAGTGCAAGAAGCAGGTCGACGGGACGTAGCCGAAAGTGCGAGGAACAGGATTGACAACAAACATTGCGTCCTGTTTTATTGCGCGACTATGCAAAGCCATTGGCTGTGCGTGCCTCGAGTGTTATGCAGGGCTCTGCCCATGCGATCCACCACAATCAGATCCCACTTTTTTTCAGTCGTCGTCCCGATGATGTGACCGTTAAGGCCCACCGTTGGGATTCCAGGGCCGAAAGAAGGCAGAAATTGCACTGGATGCCGCTTGGGGTAAATGGTGGACATTGGAATGCTGGCCCGCCGTAGTCCGTGTGGACCGACGTAGGGCCGTACTACTAGTGCTAGGCTCGTCGTCTACTGGGGATATGGATGTCACTGGCCTACCGATGGTTATGGTAGCGGGTTTCCCCATAACAGGAGGTGCTGCTGGTAATTCCTCAAACCTACTCCTCATCATTTCTAGCACGCGTCAGTCATTGCACCTTTCTACCTCCAAGGAGTTGATTGAAATGGGGAAATGTTTTACAATACTCAAAGGGAGAACAACCTGTTTTAACCAATACGATTAGTCAATGAATATGCTTTGGATTTTGGATTACTACGCAATGGATTGCTTTGTGGACTTTTATTAATGAACAAACTAAGGAACAAAGAAACAAAGACACTAAACGGCAATAGAGGTATGTGCACTTTATGTTGACTGGAATGAAATATAGTTGGACTGAACTTTTGGACACCTTTTTGTGGAAATTTTGAAGCCTTGATTACGGAGTATTTCTGAGTTCTAAATTAATGATTTTGACGTACTATTTTTGAAGAAACGAAAAGTTTGATTATTTGGAATAAGATGGCTGAATCACAGCAGAATGTAAGGTCGGGCCTACCTGAAGAAGACCTCAATTAAACTTCAGAGAAATTACGCTCCACTAGAGCGTAACTGTCGCATCTAACTAGAAGAATGAATACTGTGAATACCTTGATGGATGATGAAACAAATTTGGAAGAAATGAAAGGAAATATGGACAAGTTTAACTCTATGTTTGATTAAGTCAAAGTCCATCATGAGTATTATCAAGCAACATTAAGTGATGAGGATAGAAATAACAATACAAAATCCTGGCATGCACCAAAGCTTGAACAGATAAATGCTTTTATGGCTAATGTCGAAAAGTGGATAGCTGCTACAGAAAAGCCTAAGGAGAAATTATGCTCTGCTTTTATGGCTAATGTTGAAAAATGGATGGCTACAGAAAACCAGGACAAGTTACATGATGTTCCTGTGTCTTCTTCTGGATAGGAAACGAGTGATGTGAGTTTGCGCCCTCCTAATGATGATGGCTCGCTGTTTGGTGGCCCCGAGTCAATAGTCAGTAGATCATTTTCATCCACTGAATCTGTGCGCATCTGTGCGGAGGCAGAAAGAGCAGGTCTACTGGCTAAGGCCTCAACTTTGCAAGAGAAGCATGATTTAGAAGACCAACAAGAGCAATTAGATCGTGAAAGAGCTCAGAAAAAGGAGGGAGACTCTTGATTTGTAAACTGAATTGTCTGCGGCTTCAGCCAAAATTGCCATCCATCCATTCATCCATCCATCCATTTTCTGCCGCTTATCCGGGGTCGGGTCGCGGGGGCAGCAGCCTAAGCAGGGAAGCCAGACTTCCCTCTCCCCAGCTACTTCGTCTAGCTCTTCCTGGGGGATCCCGAGGCATTCCCAGGCCAGCCGAGAGACATAGGGCCTCATTTACTAACAGAATTGCGCCCATTTCTAGCGTAATTTGCGGGTAAAATAGGCTGTGACGTTGCGAGAGGTGTCACGGCTTTGAGCGGGGCAGTTCAATCAGTGCACGGACACAGGAAGATGGGAAAACACAGGATTTATTCACAAAACAGGGGGATTAGCCCAACTCAGGTAATCTCATAAAAAGAAGGTGTCAACAAAGAGAGGTTGACAAACGGGTCAACCTATAAACCGCTCTCAATCTTACGATTGGAATGTCCGAATGTGAATTCTGCCACGGCGGTTGTCGTTCTCCGTCGGGGAGTGTAGCGTTCCGAGTTCCCGCAGGAAATCGTCTCTCCGGTGGCTCGGCGTCCTCCGTCTTCCACCCGACTCCCCCTTCCTGCCTCTACCTGACGGCTTTTGTATCCATCACGGTCAATCAGCCCGATCAGGTACAGGTGCGCTAACATTCCGCGTGGGTAGGGGTGGCGTTCCTTATTCCGCCACCAGATGGAGCCATGCTCACCTGTGGCTGGATCCACCTGAGCGGAATATAGCGCCCCTCTAAGACGCAGCCTCTCGTGACGTCACACATCCCTCCCCTCAAGACCGACGTCCTCGTCGGGGTGAAGGATGTGAAGAAGGCGTCTCGCCTGGAGAGGGCGTCCGCGTTCCCATGCTGCTTGCCAGCCCTGTGGACAACCACAAAGTTAAGCGGTTGTAGACTCAAGAACCACCTGGTCACCCTACTGTTGGTCTCTTTATTCCTGGCCATCCATTGTAGCGGGGCGTGGTCTGACACCACCGTAAAGCGCCGTCCCAGGAGATAAAAACGTAGGGATTCCAGGGCCCAGGTCACTGCTAGGCACTCCTTTTCCACTGTGGAGTAGTTATTCTCCCTCGGGAGTAGTGTCCTACTTAAAAACAAGATGGGGTGTTCGTCCCCTCCATGCGTCTGTGCGAGTACCGCCCCCAAGCCCACCTCTGACGCGTCCGTCTGGACGGTGGACTCTTTACCGAAGTCCGGTGCCACTAGGACCGGACTCGAGCAGAGGGCCCGCTTCAGGTCTCCGAAGGCGGTCTCCGCCGCCGGGTTCCACCTCACCATCCGTGAGTGGCGTTTGGTGGTCAGCTCTGTCAGAGGGGCGGCTAAAGTTGCAAAGTTTAGTATAAATCGCCGATAGTAGCTGGCCAGGCCCAAGAACGATCTCACCTGTCTCTTGGTGATGGGTTGTGGCCAGTCCTGTATGGCCTTCAGCTTGGCCACCTGGGGCTTCACCAGCCCCCGTCCAATTGTGTATCCGAGGTAGTTCGTCTCGCTGAAGGCTAGCTTGCACTTCTGGGGATTCGCCGTGAGGCCCGCTTCTCGGAGGGAGTCGAGCACGGCTTGGACCCGTGGTAGGTGGCTGTCCCAATCCGGGCTTTGGACGACCACGTCATCCAGATAGGGCACGGCGTACCCCCGGTGAGGTGCGAGAACCCGGTCCATCAACCGTTGGAACGTGGCTGGGGCCCCATGGAGTCCAAAGGGAAGCCTGGTGTACTGGTAGAGGCCCTCCGGCGTGGCAAAGGCTGTTTTCTCCTTTGAGGCCGGGGTCAGGGGCACCTGCCAGTAACCTTTAGTGAGATCCAGAGTTGTTAGAAAACGGGCGTGTCCTAAAGAGTCTATTAGGTCGTCGACCCGTGGCATGGGGTAGGCGTCGAACTCTGATACCTCGTTCAACTTCCTATAATCATTGCAGAACCGGATGGTTCCATCCGGCTTGGGAACCAGTACAATGGGGCTCGCCCATGCGCTCTTGGACTCCTCAATTACTCCTAGGTCTAACATTTTCCTTACCTCGTCTTTAATGGCTACTCTACGGGCCTCCGGCACTCGGTACGGCCGCTGGTTCACCGTTTTGCCGGGCAGGGTGCGGATCTCGTGCTGGACCAACTCTGTGTGTCCAGGGAGGGGGGAGAAGACATCCTGGTTTTGGTCTACCAGCTCCAGGCTCATCTGTCTCTGGTGCGGGGACAGGTTTGGCCCCACCTGGACCTCCGCCCTCGCCGGCTCCTTGGACTCAGTGGGGGGTAAACAGCTGAACAAGGCCTCTCTGGCATGCCATTTTTTTAAAAGGTTTACATGGTAAATCTGTTCCGGTTTCCGTTTATCGGGTTGCCTCACCTTGTAGTTTACCTCCCCCACGCGCTCCAGGATCTCGTATGGTCCCTGCCAGGTAGCCAGGAACTTGCACTCTACCGTGGGCACCAGGACCAAGACCCTATCGCCGGGTTTAAATTCTCTGGGCTGGGCCGGCCGGTTATAGGCGACCTGTTGTTGCCGTTGTGCTGCTTCCATATGCTCCCTCATTATGGGGTATATGGCTTGGAGTCTTTTCTGCATGTCGCCGACGTGTTCCACCAGTGTCCGCTGGCGGCATGGCTGTTCCTCCCAGGCCTCCTTGGCGATGTCCAGCAAACCCCTGGGTCGGTAGGACAGCAAAAGCTCAAAAGGGGAGAAACCCGTGGATGCCTGCGGTACTTCTCTTACCGCAAATAGGAGGTACGGTAGCAGCTGGTCCCAGTTGCGTCCGTCCTCCCCGATCACCTTCCGCAGCATTGCCTTTAAGGTCTTGTTAAACCGTTCGACCAAGCCATCCGTCTGGGGGTGGTAGACAGAGGTCCTCAGCTGTCTGACCTTCAGGAACGTGCACCAGTCTTTCATGACTCGTGACATGAAAGGTGTCCCCTGGTCCGTCAGGATCTCCTTGGGGATACCTAGACTGGTGGAGAGAAGGAACAGCTCCTTCGCGATTTGTTTGGAGGTCGCCTTCCTTAGTGGAATCGCCTCCGGATACCTGGTGGCATAGTCCATAATCACCAGAATATACTGATGCCCTCGGGCACTTTTCGGTAAGGGCCCCACTATGTCCAATGCTATCTGCTTGAATGGCGTTCCGATAATGGGCAATGGTATGAGCGGGTTCCTATAACACGGTTTGGGGGCAACCGGTGACACTCCGGGCAACCTCGACAAAAGTTTTCAATTTCTCTATGTATGCCTGGCCAAAAGAAACGCTGTAGGATTCTTTCTCGGGTCTTCTCTACCCCCAGGTGTGCCCCTAGCGGGTGTGTGTGGGCTAGGTTTAGTACCGTCGCCCTGTGGGGCTGGGGTACCAACAATTGTTCATGTACCTCCTCATTTTTCTTAGTTACCTGGTAAAGTAAACCGCGGTTTATCATAAAATGGGGGTAAGTAGGACCGGCCCTATTTCCCACCACTACACCCTCTATCACCTGTACATTTCGTAGCGCATTTGCCAGAGTGGGATCTTGCAACTGCGCTGTCCCATACTGGCCTGTGAGGGGGGGAAGCTCCCGGGCGTTGGGGACGTCTTCCTCGTCGGAGCTGGGATTTCCCCCCGGTGCCACGTCCTTCTCTCCGGTGTTGGACTCCGTCTCAGGGTTGGTATGCGCACCTGCCATCCCGGCCAATGCTCCGGGTCTCCTCTTCCGGGGAACCCGAGCTGGCTTCTCGTGCGCCTCTCGCCAGAGCGGATGGAAGGCTGGGCAGTCTCGGCCTATCAGGAGAGGAATTGGGAGAGAATCGACAACACCGGCCCTGATGCGTAAGGTCCCTCTGGTGGTGGTCATCTTTAGCTCCGTGGTGGGGTAGCTTCGGGTGTCCCCGTGGACACAGGCGACAGGAAGGGTCGGTCCGGAGACCAGCTGCTCTGGTCTCACGAGGTCGCCCCGTATCAGGGTAACCCGGCTCCCGGAGTCTAATAGCGCCTCCACGTTGTGACGGTTTACCGTCACCGGACAGGTGGGGGGTCGCTCCTGAGCTCCGTCTGTGACCCCCGCGAGGGAGGCAAACATGTGCGTAGCGGCCGAGGTGAAGGACTCGGCAGTGGGCATAGGCTCATCTGCCTGTTTCGCGCACTGCCAGGAGATGTGTCCCACCTCCCCGCACCGGTGGCACTGTCGGGTCTCCGTCTCCCGGCGTCCGTCCCTTCGATCCGGTGGCCGTCTATTTCCCCCTGGAGTCTGGACCGTTCCTGGCGTGGCTGTGTTGGGAACCGTGGTGTTCCTGAACCGACCTCCTACCGTCCGCAATGGGAATGTGGTTCTGGGCTCTCTCCTGGAACTCCACAGCATTTCCGTGGTGGCCTGGTATCTCTCCACGGCTATCGTTGCGAGTTCTGCCGTGGTCAAGGCCTGCTGGCCGAGGAGTTTCTTGGCCTCGTAGGGTAGAGCCCGCACGTACCGGTCCACCACCACCGCTTCTACCACCGCCGCCGCCGTGCTTTTCTCCGGCTCCAGCCACTTCCGGGTGATGCGCAACAGCTCGTGCATCTGCGCCCGGGGAGGCTGGTCGGGATGGAACGTCCAGCTGTGGAAGCGTTGGGCCATCGCGAACTTGGTGAGCCCCCCTCTGCTCAGTATTTCGGCTTTCAACGCATCGTAGTTGTGTGCGTTGTCTGGGCTGAGATCCCGGACCGCGTTCAGTGCTTCCCCCGTTAAAAATGGTGCTAGAAGTCCCACCCACTGGGCCTTGGGCCATGCTTCTCTCGTGGCCGTCACCTCGAATGTGTGCAGGTATGCTTCAGCGTCGTCGGTCGCCCCCATCTTCGTTAACAGGTCACTGGCCTTTATGGGGTGCACGTTCTGAGCGACCATTTGCCTCTGCAAGTGTAGTTCTTCGGCTTTCAGGCGGTTGGCCGTCTTCTGCTCCTCTAGCAGCGCTAGGCTCGCTTGGAATTGGGCTTGCTGGCCCTCCACCAGCATCTTCACGATGTCTTCCATCGTATTTGGGGTAGTGAAGGATACCAAAAAAAAATTTTTTTTTTTTTTTTTTTTTTTTTTTTTTTTTCAACCAACCCCTCTGTGTCCCCACTCCTGCACTGTTAAAATTGAAGTGCCTGCATTCTCCACCATATGTGACGTTGCGAGAGGTGTCACGGCTTTGAGCGGGGCAGTTCAATCAGTGCACGGACACAGGAAGATGGGAAAACACAGGATTTATTCACAAAACAGGGGGATTAGCCCAACTCAGGTAATCTCATAAAAAGAAGGTGTCAACAAAGAGAGGTTGACAAACGGGTCAACCTATAAACCGCTCTCAATCTTACGATTGGAATGTCCGAGTGTGAATTCTGCCACGGCGGTTGTCGTTCTCCGTCGGGGAGTGTAGCGTTCCGAGTTCCCGCAGGAAATCGTCTCTCCGGTGGCTCGGCGTCCTCCGTCTTCCACCCGACTCCCCCTTCCTGCCTCTACCTGACGGCTTTTGTATCCATCACGGTCAATCAGCCCGATCAGGTACAGGTGCGCTAACATTCCGCGTGGGTAGGGGTGGCGTTCCTTATTCCACCACCAGATGGAGCCATGCTCACCTGTGGATGGATCCACCTGAGCGGAATATAGCGCCCCTCTAAGACGCAGCCTCTCGTGACGTCACAAGGCGTAAAAACATGGAACCGTATTTACTAACATGGCGCAACGGGGTAAATGCGCAAATAGCCTGCCACTGAAGAGGCGATAGGCAAGTTGCGCATCCCGCCTCATACATATGCATAAATGGGAGTGTATCAGGGGGAGTGGGAGTGAATCGCAAAGAGCTGGGAAGCAACGCGTTAAGTGCGCCTCATTATGTATTGCGTGGTATTTACTAAGATTGCCTGAGAAGTGCGCGACTCTAATTGGAGCGCAAATCTCCGCCTCATAAAAGCAGGTGTAAACCAGGAAGCGGGTTTTGCTTGAGCCTGTAAACAAGGACATGGCAGCTGTTGTAAGAGCAAGAAGAAGACAACGACAAAGGCACCGCGCCGACACTTCATGTACCAATAGCTCTACTTCCTGGTCGCTGAACTTTTTTTTCTTTTTCTTGGATCGTCCATGGTTACGCAAACACGCAGGCCCATTATCCCTCCTTTTAACGGTGCGCTAATTACACTAGGGCGGAGTATGTCGCTGATTGCCTAATGAAGTACGGGTTTGATAAATACAATGTAAAGTGCGGTGAAGAATGCTGCGCAAATAACGGCTCGGCGCTGGCGCAGATTACGCTGCGGTCGCAAATGTTAGTAAATGAGGCCCTCAGTCTCTCCAGCGTGTCCTTGGTCTTCCCCGGGGTCTCCTACCAGTGGGACTTGCCCTGAACACCTCACCAGGGAGGCTTCCGGGAGGCATCCTAACTAGATGCCCGAGCCACCTCATCTGGCTCCTCTCAACGCGGAGGAGCAGCGGGTCTACTCCGAGCTCTTCCCGGATGGCCGAGCTTCTCACCCTATCTCTAAGGGAGAGCCCAGCCACCCTGCGGAGGAAGCTCATTTCGGCCGCTTGAACCCGCAATCTCATTCTTTCGGTCATTACCCAAAGTTCATGACCATAGGTGAGGGCAGGAACGTAGATCGACTGGTAAATTGAGAGCTTTGCCTTTCGGCTCAGCTCCCTCTTCATCACGACAAATCCGTGCAGAGTCCGCATTACTGCAGATGCCGCATCGATCCACCTGTTGATCTCCCGCTCCATCCTTCCCTCACTCGTGAACAAGACCCCGAGGTACTTGAACTCCTCCACTTGGGGCAGGATCTCATCCCCGACCCGGAGAGTGCACTCCACCCTTTTCCGGTTAAGGACCATGGACTCGGATTTGGAGGTGCTGATTCTCATCCCGGCTGCTTCGCACTCGGCTGCGAACCGGTCCAGCGAGAGTTGGAGGTCACGGTCTGATGAAGCCAACAGGACCAAATCATCCGCAAAAACCAGAGACCCAATCCTGAGGTCGCCAAACCGGACTCCCACAACACCCTGGCTGTGCCTAGAAATCCTGTCCATAAAAATTAGTAACAGGATCGGTGACAAAGGACAGCCCTGGCGGAGTCCAACCCTCACTGGAAACAAGTCCGACTTATTACCGGCAATGCGGACCAAGCTCTGACACCGGTCATACAGGGAACGGACAGCCCATATCAGGGGGTCCGATACCCCTTACTCCCGGAGAACCCCCCACAGGACTCCCCGAGGGACACGGGCAGAATCACAAGCTCACAAGGGAAATGCATTAGATGCAATGAACACTTACTTACCTGGAAGAAAATGTTGAATGGATTTCATTGCCATTTTCTGAACAATTAAGGAGAGATACAAGGCTTAAAGATGGAGTTCAGGTTCAATTTCCTGTTTTACAAAATTTGCCTAGAACACCAAGAGTGCAGTTTAGTACTACTAAGCCTAAATGTGAACAGAGCATTCAAGATCTCCAGACTCCTTCTAGAAGCTCAGTTACAAAACCAGGACAAGAACCAGATCATCTTGCCAAAGTTCTTGAAAAACAAAATCAATTAACAAGCCTCTTAATTAATAAAACAGCAGATGTCGTATACTTTACTCTAATGAAGAGACGGCAAGGTATGGTACATACCACATCATGGCGGTTTTCATCCAAAGAAAGGCACCATTAGGGTGGTTTTTGATTGTGGCGCAACATTCCAGGGAACATCCCTAAATGCTGAACTCCTCCAGTTACTGTCCAGACCTGACGAGCACTCTCCTTGGTGTGCTCATTAGATTCAGAAAACATCCAGTATCTCTGATGGCCGACATAAAGTCAATGTTTCACCAAGTCAGAGTCAGAAAATCTGATGATGACTTTTTGCTCTTCCTGTGGTGGCCTAAAGGTGATGTATCTCTATCCCCTGTTGCTGTTGAACATTGCATGACCATGCATCTCTTTGGAGCAGTGTCTTCTACATCATGGCGCCCCCCGAGGCAGACGTGTTTGCTCGCTCCGCACATGGATGTACTGTTTTTCGCTTTTTTCGCTTTTTACTCTTTTTTTCTTGCGTGTTTTCCCTGGCTCTTAAGTGCTGTGCACTGCGGACTTATAGCAGGCAAGCACTCTTGGACATTGCTTTGCACAATACTGCTTTTACTGGACATATCCCGCCGGAACTACAACTCATTGTTCGGCCCCACAGTTACCGCGGCCCGCCCCTGGAAGACCCTGAAACACCGGCCTCAAGTGAGTGCGCTGATCCAAGGAGAGCGCTGAGGAGGCGGCGTCGTAAGCGAGGCAAGAGAGGCGGGCTCCATGCTAGGCTAAAAGCCTGTCCGAGCAGACCACCGCTCCCCATCCTTTTGCTCGCTAACGTGCGGTCTCTGGAGAACAAACTGGATGAGCTACGAGCTACGAGCTAGGATACAAAGAGAGACTAGAGAGAGCTGCGCTCTTATTTTCTCCGAAACCTGGCTCCTAGAAAACGTCCCGGACTCCGCTGTTCACCTGGAGACCCACTCATTGTACCCGGGGGACCGGACCGCTGCCTCCGGTAAGACGACGGGGGGAGGCCTGTGTGTTTATGTCAGCAACGCGTGGTGTAGGGATGTACGGACCGTGCACAAGCACTGCTCATCAGACCTGGAGTTTTTACTGTTGCGATGCCGTCCCTTTTATCTCCCAAGGGAATTCGCGTGTGTGTTTTTGGCTGCTATTTACATCTATCCATGCGCTAACTACACCGCGGTGCTCAGTAAACTCTATGATGTCATCAGCGCGCTGGAGACCGCTCATCCTGATGCTGTTTTTATCGTTGCTGGTGACTTCAACCAGTGCAACTTACGGTCTGTACTCCCTAAATACTTCCAACACGTGGACATACCCACCCGGGGAAAAAACACCTTGGACCACGTTTACAGTAACGTACGTGGTGCACTCCGAGCCGCCCCCCGCCCCCCCTTCGGAGACTCGGACCACATCTCCCTGTTTCTGTACCCGGCCTACAGACAAAGACTCAAGCAGTCAAACCCTGTCACCAGACAGGTTAAACTATGGACACCACAGGCTGAGAGCACTCTACAGGACTGTTTCGCCACGACGGACTGGGATGTTTTTAGAGCTGCAGCCACGCGAGGGGACTCCTCCATCAGCGTAGAGGACCAAGCTGAGTATGTGACTGGGTATATTAGCACTTGTGTTGAGAACATTATACCCACCACACAAGTGAGGAGGTTCCCCAACCAGAAGCCCTGGGTAAACAGAGAGGTGCTGCATTTGTTACGTGCTCGCTCTGTTGCATTTAGATCTGGTAACGAAGTGGAGTACAGAGCTGTGCAGTACAGACTGGAGAAGGCCATACGAGCGGCCAAAAGACAGCACAGAGAGAAGACGGAGGACTTCTACTCTAATGCTGACCCCAGGAAAATGTGGCAATGTCTGGACCACATCACAGACTTCAGGACCAGCTTTAAAACCTCCACCATCAGCCTTTCAGACAGCCTGCCAGACGACCTCAACGCCTTCTACGCCCGCTTCCAGAGCCCCACCCCCACCACCTCTGTGGAACACACACACACCCCGGCCACTCCTCCGCCCTCCCCCCCGCCAGTCGTCACATCAGCCCAGGTACACAAAGCCCTGAGGAGCGTCCGCCCCCAGAAAGCAGCTGGGCCAGATAACATACCAGGACGCGCCCTCAGAGCTTGTGCTAACGAGCTGGCTGATGTCCTCACCTCCATCTTCAACCTCTCCCTCAGTCAATGCATCGTCCCAAGATGCTACAAGACCACGACCGTCATCCCCGTCCCCAAGAAGAACCCCCCATCCTGCCTAAATGACTTCCGGCCAGTAGCACTCACTCCAATCATCATAAAGTGCTTCGAGAGAGTGATACTGGCCCACATTCACAACAGCATCTCGGACACCATCGACCCCCTGCAGTACGCCTACAGGCACAAACGGTCCAACTCCGACGCCATCGCTGCCGCCCACCATGTCTCCCTTTCCCACCTGGAAAATAAAGACTCCTACATCAGGATGCTCTTTATTGACTACAGCTCCGCCTTCAACACCGTCATCCCCCACAAACTCACCCATAAACTGTCTGCTCTCGGACTTCACCCTTCCCTCTGTGACTGGCTCCTGGATTTCCTGACTGGCAGACCACAGTCTGTCAGGATTGGGAAAAGGACTTCAGCCACTACAATCACCAACATCGGGACCCCACAGGGCTGTGTCCTCAGCCCCATCCTCTACACCCTGTTCACCCACGACTGCGTCGCTTCCCACCCTGACAACACCATCATTAAGTTAGCCGACGACACCGCCGTGATTGGACGCATCACTGGCGGAGATGAGGCGGACTACAGGAGGGAGGTGGACAGTCTGGTGACGTGGTGTGGAAACAACAACCTCACCCTCAACGCTGACAAGACCAAAGAGATGATCGTGGACATGAGGAAGGAGAGGAGGCCTCATCAGCCACTGTTCATCCGAGGTCTTGAGGTTGAGAGGGTGAGCAACTTCAAATACCTGGGGGTCCACATCAGTGATGACCTCACCTGGACATTCAATACCACACAGGTGGTGAAGAAGGCTCAACAGCGGCTGTACTTCCTGAGGAGGCTGAGGAAAGTTGGGATGGCGCCCAAGATCCTCAGCAACTTCTACAGCTGCATCATCGAGTCTCTCTTGACCACCTGCATCACCGTGTGGTACGGCAGCTCAACTGTTTGGGACCGCAAACGCCTGCAGAGAGTAGTAAAGACTGCGTCTAAGATCACCAGGACACCACAGCCCTCTCTGCAGAGCATCTACCACCGCAGAGTCCACAGGAGAGCTGCCTCCATCATCAAAGACCCCACTCACCCCCAGCACGGACTCTTCACACTCCTGCCCTCAGGCCGGAGGTTCAGGAGTGTGAGATGCAGAACCACCAGGTTCAAGAACTCCTTCTTCCCCACGGCCGTCAGACTGTTGAACAGCTGAACCCCCTTAAGGACAGAGCGCCCCCCCCCCCCATGGACATCCTCACTGGACACTTTTGCACAATCATGTTTACATTCACAAAGACTTTACTTTTTTAGTTTCAGTTTATTTGGATAGGGACAATGCACATTAATGAGCATCAAATACTTTTCTGCAAATATGCCGGATTATAGCAAAGCTGCTAATTTGCATCCGTAGTCCCTGAAAATAATAAAAGGAAATACAAATATTAAAGACAACGAATAATAGATAAAATAGAAATAGAGAAGAGAACACACACACAGCACGGTACATACCAGACCCAGACAGGATATTGAATCCTTGAATCCTTCTCCGAGCTGTGCAAATTTTGCATCGAGACAAACTGCCAAATACAACATCAACTGTTTTAGTCCAGAAGTGATAAGCACTACAAAAAACTGAAAACAATTTTTATGTTGATTGTTTGAAGTCTCTTGAAACAGAACAGAAAGGTGTGGACCTGGTGAAGGACCTTACCTGTGTTTGCCACAAGGGTGGATTCAACCTTACTAAATGGGTGAGTAACAGTCGTGCTGTACTGTCACATATCCCAAAAGAAGATAGAGCCACTGAAATTAAAGCTGGATTTGGACAGGGATAAACTCCCCACAGAATGAGCCCTAGGACTATTATGGTGGGTGGAGAGTGACACATTCAGATTTAACATCTCTATTAAAGATAAGCCACACACCAGAAGAAACATTCTGTCAATGGTCAGTTCTATGATGATCCATGACCCGCTTGGTTTCTTGTCTCCTCTAACTCTGCCTGATAAGTTTCTTCTTCAGGATCTTTGCAAAAACAAGAGCAGCTGGGACCATGTAATATCACAGGCTGCATCGGAGAAGTGGAGGAAATGGGTGGCCAGCCTGGACATACTGGAAATGTTCATAGTGGAGCGCTGTGTGAAACCAGATGGAATTGGAGCATCCACACAGGCTGAACTGCATCACTTCTCAGACGCCAGTGTGCCTATGGCACAGTAAGCTATCTGAGTCTGACGGCAGGAGAACACACTGTGCATGTAGCCTTTATGCTGGGCAAGGCCAGAGTAGCACCGCTAAAGCAGATGACAATACCACTTGTGGCGACGGTCTTGGCTGTTAGAGTGGATAAAATGCTCAGAAAAGAATCAGACCTCAAGCTCAACAGCTCAACATTCTGGACAGACAGCCAGACAGTGTTAAAAGACATTGCAAATGAACACACAAGATTCCGTACATTTGTGGCCAATAGAATATCTATCATAAGAGAGAACACCATAGTCACCTAGTGGAAATTTATTGGAACAAAGCTGAATCTAGCTGATTTAGCATCTAGAGGGATGACTGCAGACACCTTTGTCAAATGCAAACCATGGGTCCACGGACCAGAGTTCTTGTGGAAGTCAGAAACAGAGTGGCCACATAGTCCGTTAGAATCTTTATCACTCTCACAGGATGACCTAGAGGTCAAGAAGAGCATAGTAGTCTATAGTGCTGTGATTAAGAAAAGTGACAACCCCACATGGCAATTGCTGAATACTTTTCTAATTGAAACAAGTTAAAACAGGCTATAGTGTGGTATTTAAAGCTGAGGAACCTTCTTATTGCTCTCCGTGTGAAGAGTAAAGTTTTACCACAGCCACAGACCAGGGAGCCAGAGCAAAGTGCTGGATGGCAAAATGAAGACCTGCAAGAATGATATGCATTGCATGTCCTTGGATGACCTGATAAGGGCGGAGAAAGCCATCATTATGTTTTGCCAACACCACACCCCACACCTCAGGACTGTTTTCCTAGGCCGCTGTTACTTATGTCTTCTCACATGTCTTACTTACTACCTCTGTATATTTGCACATTTTGTATTTTGTATTTTGCACATTTTGCACACTCTCTCCTATGCATCTATTTTGCCCAATTTTATCTGCACATCTTTTTTTTTATATATATATATATCTACACCTCAGCAGGACTCAGTTACCAATTGCACTGTTCATCTTCATCTACTAATTGCACTGTTCATCTCAATGATGACTACTATGTATGTATATATATATATATATATATATATATATATATATATATATATATATAGGTTTTAATTTTTTTCATTGATCTGATTCTAAGAGCTCACATATAATTTTATTTTAATATAGGTAAATCTATTTATTGTTTATTGTCTATACTCTGGTCTTTTATTGCACTCCTCTATCCCCTTGTACTGCTGGTCAATGTGAATTTCTCCTAAGGGGGATTAATAAAGGAATGTCTTATCTTATCTTAAAGCTATCCAGAGGAAATAGCAAAGCTGGAAAAATCTGCTGGAAAAGGACTGAACCGAAAGAGCACCATCTACAGGCTGGATCCTGTACTCGAGGATGGAGTCTTAAGAGTAGGAGGAAGACTGCACAGAGCCGCAATGCCCAAAGAGGCCAAGCGGCCCATGATCCTACCCAAAGATCTGCAAGTCTCCAAAATCATCAATTCTTCAGCACATACATCAGTAACTTAGACATGGAGGGAAAAATCATATTCTCTCACAGCTCAGAAAAAGATTCTGGATAATCAATGCCAACTCTGCAGCTCGCAAAGTCATATCCAAGTGTGTAATGTGCAGACATGTCCGAGGAAGGATAGCCAAAAGAGAGACTCGAAGCTGATCTTCCACCTTTCAGCAATGTAGGTGTTGATTACTTTGGGCCTTTTGAAACCAAGAGAGGCAGAAGTCTAGTCAAATGCTATGGAGTCATATTCACTTGTATGTCAAGAGCAGTGCATTTAGAAATGGCACACTCCTTAGATACAGACTCCTTTTGAAGATCATTTTCAGTGTGGTGACACTATCTGTGCTAGACTTTATATAGTCCAGAAGAGAGGAGGTGTATAGGGTAATGTCCATGTGGGAGTCAAGGGTTGCCTCAGAGGAGTGCTTACTCCAGTCATGGTTTTAAAACATTCTGGCAGTTTAGTTTCCGCCTCTTCTGGCCAAATCTTGACTGTCACACTGTGGGTTTCACACGTCTGATCAGTGGGGAATACTTTGGGAGTTGGAACAAAGAGACATGTCAGATTGTCATAGTTGGGAGAGGGGGATGGATTTAATGGCACCGGCCATGTATGTGTGAACATGGTCTAAAGTTTTGTCTCCCCTGGTAGGACATGTGATGGAAACTGAACCCACAGGCCTTTTTCTGCTATCATTCTTGTGAGCACTCGTACTTTTTGAGCACTTATACTACATGCAAGTTATTTGTGTGCCTGTTTTTTTTTTCTATATTTTTATGCATGATTTATATACTTGTTATATTTATATACTCTATGCATGAATACCTGGGTACAGCCAAAGTGATGGGCCTCTCATTTGACCAACACTCCCCAATTCCATTGTGAACGTGAAACGCCACCAATGCTGATTGCGTGACACAGGCTTCGACCCTGTGCCCTGAGCTGTTTGGTTCACTGAAGATCTGGGGCCTCTGGTTGTCTCGAGGTTGCCTCGAGAACGACCAGAGACTGTGTTTATCTGGTAGAATCTATCCCTATTTTAAATAGTATATCAGTATCTCTCCAGGGTCAAGCTGTGATCTTCAGGGACTCACCATACGTACCCTCGGAGTTGTTTACCTTACCCTATAAAAGGCCTGCCAACAATACTGTGTTGGCAGGCGCATTTCTGAGAACACTGTATCAAGTGTATTGCTCTCTGTTGAACTGTGAGTGTTCACTAAATAACAACTGAATATAAAAAAAGGATCTTTTGGTTTAATCTATCACCTCGGTTGATTTAATTCAGCTTACTTTCGTCTCCTGTGCCGGTGCCCCCTTCTGATGGGATTCAGTTTTTACCACAACAGACAGGAGACATGCAGTTTGAATTTGGGTAAGACAGTCTTTAGGTTGGAGTGATTGAAAGCTGCATCGGAATGTGTAGTCTGTTGTTTGGTAATGGCAGAATGCAGTTCTTTCATTGCAAGCGTAGCATTAGCGTCAGGGGTGATATAACTAGCCATAATGATAGCAGATGTGAATTCTCTGGGTGGTTAGAAGGGTCTGCATTTAACCATGAGATACTCCACATTCTCTGAGCAGTGGCTCTCAATGATGGAGGAATCTGTGCACCAAACTTTGTTGACACAAATGCCCTTGCACTTTCCCAAGTCGGCCGAAAACGTTGCATTCTGCTAGGTTAATAGTGTGGCAGAGTGGCTCCGTCCACTTTTATTTATTTTTTATTTTTTGTTTTGTTTTGTTTTTTGGGTGTAGTAAGCCAGTGCTGCTTTCCACCTCTGCTCCCTGCTCACTGCATGTCATCGGGCTGTGGGCGGTCGTCAGCCTTCGAATTGATCACAGGACGGTGCCATCATGGGCGTAGGTTTGGTTTGAAATGTGCTGGGGACAGAGACGCATTCGGAAGTGCATTTTTAGAAGTGCTGGGTACAATGACGCGCATTCATTTTCCCCCTTTCGCGCAGGTCATGTTAATTAATAAAAATGTATACAAAAATGTGATGACACACACGCACACGCACACGCACACACACACACACACACACAGACGCGATGTCTTGACTATGCTCACGCACAGAGCTCTAATACTTTTCATTGGATAATGTGATTCAGATAGGTGCAGTTCATGGCCGTGTCTACCTGCTGAATGTAACTGCTGTGAAACAATCGGGAAATAACGTTTCATTTCTCTGATTAACGGCTTTATCGAGACCGGCCCTCGCTCTCTGTTATTGTTACTCTATGTCTCTCTACCAAAGTGCTAGCTCTCTCTCCGTCTCTCTCTCGTCATCGGACACAAATCAAATTAAATGTTGTTTCTATTTTGTGTAAATTAGGTTAATGCTTTTGTGTTTTCTTGTATTATCAGTTCAACTTGTTGTACTTGCCTGAGGAAATCGTGGATATTGCAACGTGTTGGGGGAGTGTTTCCCAGAATGCATTGTGACATTCTGGCATTCTGTGTCATTACATGTTATTGCTATTAGATAGGGTTTGGAGGCGAATGTTCAGGACATGTTGGGTTGCATTTCACTGTTTCATTGCGTTCACTTTGTTGACTGTTGTTTTTGGGATGAGTCAGGGAGCACCATTACTCAACGCACTATGGCATCTTGTCATACCACTACCACTCCGCTCGTAACCGCGTGAGAAGTCCGCTTGTGACCCTGTCATACAAGCGACTTGTAAGAGTGGAGTTTTTCTCTCTTCGTCGAGCATGACGTAACTCAGACTGCATTTACTGACGTAGTGGTGAAAGACACCGGTGCGAGTCCCACACGGGGGATTCTTTCATAAAAAGTGGTGGGTACAAAATGACTCATGACGAAAACTGGTAGGTACGCGGCCCCACCGTCCCCACCGTATTCTACGCGCCTGGGTGCCATGGAAATTATATGTGGGAGAGGATCATTTGCCTCAGGTGTGTCTACCTGCCTCTGCTGGGTCGGCAGCGTGGCACAGTTGGCGTGGCTGTCGCAAGGAAGGTTAACTTCCCAGGTTGTGTGTTTATACTCTTCGGATCGGCCGTTTGTTTGGCTGGGGGTTGCGGCCGAGGGGGCGCTGTTTCGGCAGTTTGTGTGGCGTTACACGGGCTGCACAGTGTGTGCTCTGACTCTCCATCCTGCCATGTTAACAGTGTCGGCCTATTTGCCGATGGAGGTTTGAAGTGGGCGAGTGTGGCGCATAGATCTCCATGCGTTGCGTGGCATTCAATTTCCATGTTAAAGCTGCCACATTGTGTACTGCCTTGGCGCTGGATCACTGAAGCCTCCATGTCCCGCCAGTGGCTCACCTGCCAAAGCGGGCCTCTACACGCTGCAGTGTCGGCCACTGCTGTTCTGTCTGGGCTGGTTTTTCAGGCCCCGTTGCTGTTTTAGTGATCAACACCTGTTTCTTTTTCTTTTGTGTGTGTGTGTGTGAGATATTTGGAGACCCAGTGATACTGGCGTGGGTTTTCCGGACCCATATAGTGTGTTACCAGGATAGGAGCATGTATAAGTCCCCACTTCAGCGTTGTGTTATGTAATTGTTGCCTCTTTCTCTTTTTTTGAACAGGAGCTGGTGGTGCCACTGGTGTGCATGCTTGGCTGATCTTGGTGGTGGCGGTTCCCTTCACGTTCCTGTACAATAGTTCACTTTGGTGTCAATGTACAAAAAATGCGCAGGAAAGTAGTAGACCCTTGAGGCACACACCCAACACCGAGTAAGGTTTAAAATACAGTTTTATTTAACAATTGTTAAAATGAAAATGATAAAAATAGAAAATAATAGAATAGGAAATAAGTCCCACAATGTTCACTCTGTCAATAGACGGGATAAAGTGACCAAAGGGATCGCCAATTACTCGGTGTCCCACACACCCAACTCGCACCACGGAGGCACAGGGTTAATCAAACTTCACAGCAATCAAATATCGAGGCACAGCAAGCAATGTTAAGTGGATGAAAAAAAAACTTGTAGAAACACACGTGTTACACACAACCTTCGTCAGTGGCCAAGCCAACTACACAGGGCACCAAGCAACAGCGATCCAAACTATTACCGGATCTTAAATAAGCGCACCGGTAGACAACACAACAATACAACGTTAGAATGACAAACACATCACGGAAGCTAGTGAGTCCAATCCGAGCACCACTCACGACCCAGCTATTGCAGTCCTGTCACTCAGCCCACATCGAACGGCTCGCCACGACTGTGGCGGCGGGGGTAGTCCTGCGGCAGTCCTTGGTTCGTGCACACGGGCCCTGTGCGCCACGACAGGTTCGACAAGCCTCACCGCGCGAATGTCCTGCGAGCTCTCCGCCGTGCCGACCGTGCAGTCTCACTGAAGCTGTCGGAGAGGAGGCCAGGATCAGTAGTCTGTCTGCGTTGACCCAGCAGTGATTTGCTTACTCGAGGGAGAATATGAAGACTACTTAACTTTGTCGATTTCTTTCTTGAGAGCGTAGTCGGAGTGGCGTTCGTTGGATGCGTGGAGTCGGCGTGTGCTCGCGGTGCTCTCTCGAGAGTCCTGGGCCATGCTTGTCTTTTATCTCTTATCCTGCTCACTCCGTTTGCCAATCAGGGCTCCTCCGGTGCACCTGGCTCATCGGCTGCACCTGTGTCAAAACAAATCACTGCACATGCACCCACACCAACGCAAACCCATTGTCCAATCCCTCCCACTGCCATTACGTCAATGTTGACAAACAACTTACACAGCCTTACACAGTTCACATTCAGTCCCGTTACATCAACAATCGGTGTGTGTTTTTTTTCATGTGTGATGTGGCATAAGGACCCTTCTCCCCCCCCCACCCCCTCAGCAAGTCATTGCAGCCGGTGAGCCCCCAGCCCCCGCACTCCGCACTTTAGAGGCAAAGTAACAAACACTTTAACTGGGTCTGTGCAATATTGTGTTTATTGTTGAATGATTGTATTTTAGACAACTAAATTGAATAATAAACTTTGTATTTTTTTGGTGGAATCACGTCCAGTGCCTGTTTCTTTCGAACTTGTGTCCAATGGTTAACCGTAGAACGGTGATCCTTTGTAATAATTCCTGGGGGTGAAATTCCTCTCGGTGGCGTTGCCGATTTGTAATTATAAGGTACAACAGTATACCCTCGTAGCATTGCCACAATAGCATTGTCTGGGATGGAAGGGTTTAGCCAAGTTTCTGTGAAAATCAGGAGATTGCTGTCCATAATCCGTTTGTTGGTGATGATCCTCAGCCGTAGTTCCTCCATTTTATTCACCAGGGATCGGACATTGGCGAGGAATATGTTGAGAAGGGCAGTCTTGTGCAGTGCGAGGTAAAGTCTGTCTTAAGGCCTCCCCGACAGCCACAGTGAATGCGTTTCTGCTGCCGCATTTCAGTGCGCCTAGGCGGTGGGGCAAGCCTGGTTTTCCCCGCAAGTTTACTGATCTCAGCTGTGGTCCCGAGATTGGCGATAAAGTTAACAGAATTGCGGGAACCGATGATAAGAAGTTCTTGTGGGCTGTATGATATGTTTGCCAGACTGTCTTCAGTTAAAAGACTCATAACAACCAGATAGATAGCAACTACATTGTACTTTAGCCAGACCACTGGCTGCAGCGTGTACATGCGCCGCCATCTTGATCTACATCTCTAGATCTCTGATCTACATTTCTCTTACTGCAGTATTTTCACTACTGAAGTTTAAATATTTCCTTTGTTTTTTCTGCAGTAGGCCTACATTTGATCTTGATCTCATGCTTGTTTGACTACAGTTTTTTAAATGAATACTCGGTGCTGTGAATGTTTTAATGCAGTACACTTAATAATAATAGTTAATAACCTCGTTGGATTAAATGTGGTATTTTAAATGCCAGATGATATCCCCATTTGTTAGTAGTTTTAATGCAGTTCAGTTTGTTAGTATTGTTACTTGTTGCAAGTGTTTAAATACAATACAGATAGACACAGTTTACATAGACACTTGGTTGCAAGTAAACAATTAAAGTCATGTGAATAATAAATAATATTCTTAATATTAATGCCTTCTGTGTAAACTCTATGTAGTTATAGGCCTAAGCTACTTTCTTTTAATTCTGGTGGTACTTATAATTAAATAATTTCTCAGGTGGTACTCATGGTAAAACGTTTGAGAACCACTGGTCTACAGTATAATATAAATCAACTGTGGCTTTGTGAAAGTGCTGGCAGGACATTTCTGGCCTGTCTCCAGATGGACCCATCTGTAGTCCAACCTCTACCTCCAGCTCGGGGAACAATGGTGGTTGGTACCATCTGACACTCAAAGGGTGATATACTTATTAATCGTTGAAGACTGATCTTGTACAGAGACTGTACATAGTTTTATGTGTATTCCACCCACACTAGCACACTCCATGTTGCTGGGTTGGAGTCTACCAGACAGTGTAGTGTCATCTCCAGGACCCCTTAGTCTGGCTACTAGACTGAGGGTGGAACCCTGAGGAGAAACTGGCGGAAGCACCCAGGAAGGAGCAAATAACCTTCCAGAACCTGGAGATGAATTGGGGACCCCGGTCAGAAACTGTCTAGATGAAGGCTATAGAGCCTGAAGACCTGCTGAATCATCAGGTAGGCATTCTCACGGGCAGATGGGAGTTTGTCTAGCATGATGAAATGTGCTGCCTTAGAGGACCTGTCCACAACGACAAGTCATATTTATCCAATTTCAGTTTGTACAACCCTATCCTCATGTACTTGTATGTTGTACGTCTTGGCACTTTATAATTGCTCTTTGTAACTTAGCAATTAGCATCTTTGTAGAAGCCATAATAAGGCATTTTGCATTTTGTCTTAGAAAACTTTAGTTACTTTCAAATTCTTTATTATTTGTAAGTTATTTAATGTGATCTGATAGTATTTGACATTAGGATGTTTGTATGTGCTTGCCTTATATTTAGTTGATACTAGAGTCCTTTAGAGTCCTCTCTAAAGGACTCTAGTTGATACTTACCTGTGAACGTAGTAACGTAACCACGCCCTCTAATCCTGACGTGCCTCTGTGGCGCGAGTGTGTAGACTTTAATTAGTCCATCGAGAGTAGGGCAGGTTAGATGGCGGAGAAGGAAGAGTTTTTCGACCGCATAAGCGTTATGTCTCACATCCTGGAATACTTGTATATTATTTGTTTATCGCGTCCTATCATCCTTCAATTGCACTTACTGAAAGTCAACCAGACTGTTGGAATAAATATTCAAACTTCGGAATCCCACTCTCTGTGCGTCCTTACCTGGAATGTGTGTCGGTAACCCTCTGCCTCAACCTGGTGGCAAAACTTTAGCCATAACAATCTTAGAGATGTTGTATACTAGCAATGGTTAACCTAGCAATTGGAATGCTTGCTTGATTTGATTAGATTTGTTATTATTTATATTGCACATACACATTTTTACATTTTTATTGTATTCTATCTTATTTTATTCTATTTTATTTTATTATACAAAGTTGAGTTCACACGGGCTGCAAGAATTTCACTGCTGGTAATTACGTACATTGTCATCTGGTATGTGACAATAAACTTGAAACGTAGAAACATTGAAACCATAGACACCACAATTATTGTATGTGCTCGTATGTTGCTTGTATTGTGTGGGACATATTTCAATCACAAACATGACATAAAGGGGTATATAATTTTTATGAGATGTTTTTTGATGATGTGATGATCACATCATCTCTGTGAAAGCAGAAAGACACAAAAGGAGGCAGAGAGAAAAAGCACAGTAGACAGAGAGACACCATGGCACAAGCAGAGCAGTACTGGAGGAGGCCAGAATGCAGAGTAGTGACAGGAGAAGTGGTGGGAGAGTTGCTTTCATTCAAAGAGACACCCTTTTGTGTTGCAATTTTTGCCCTCCAGACATCTTAAAATGCACATGTAGATCAGAGAAAGGACCAAACCCCCTAGTCAGCTCAGTTTTTGGATCTCTTAATTTCTAAAACCCTACAAATGGCCATGAGAGGGAGTCCTCTACAATGCAAACCAACCTAAATAGGTTGGGTTTGGTTCTCCTTGGCCCAGGGGGATTGGCTATCCATTAAGAATACTATGGCTAAAGTGATAGAAGTGATACTACTACACCGCACCACTGCTATGTAGTGGCGCACTGTAAAAGCCTAAGTTAAAGTCTCTAAAAAGGATGGGCTTTTACAGCCACAAACACACCCTTTACATGTCTGCACTTAACCCTATAACGTGATCCTACAAGATGCACTGTTATTCATTCATCTCAGATGGGAAATAGAAGTAAAAAATTCACATAAATTCACTTATACATACTCCCACATACAGTATATATAAGCAATTCTACTACAGTTTTGAGCACGCATTTCTTTGTACTCCTCTGATCTTTGTTTATTGTGTACAAAACTTTTAAACAACTTCAACGTGAGTACTATATCAATCAAAGAACATGATCAAAGATGTTTAAAGCTGGTGGACATAACTATATACGATTCAGTAACAGGCAGTAAAAGCGGTGTATGTATGTTATGGTAACAAGACAAGTCATGATACGGAAGGGTGTGAGCTCTAAGTGGTTTCCTCTAGCAGCTCGGCTGATCAGAAGCAAGCAAGTGGTGTAAAGGGCGTTCTCACTGGGTTTTTGTGGTGGGGAACTTGTAGCTCGTGGTCGTGTTTACATTGTCATACTAACACATGCTTCCTTATATGTTTGCCCCGCGGGTACAATGAAGGTTTAGTTTGTTTTTCTGAATACGGTTATTGAATTTTCATCTGCAACATGTGCTAATTTATTCTTGAGAACATTTTGGGGACTTTGTTTCCTTTCACTTGTCTGCTTCCGTGATTACTGAAGAAAGCATCCATTCCGAGGTCAGCGGAGGTCTTTCATTAAGAATAAACATATCCATGCTTGACCGACTCGATATGGTCAGACGATCAACCACCAGTGGCTTGGGAGACCAACAAATAACTATTTGTGTAAGTAAATATTACCTTATAAAATACAAGTATGCATGTAGCAAGTATTCATAAAAGAATCAATATGCTAATAGCAGTAGTAAATGTGTCCAAAATATTAATTAATTAATTATATGAATGTAATGAATGAGTGAAGTATTACTATGCACTTTCATGGTAATTTTGGTCAGCAGTTTTCTTTCAATAAATATAGGCCCTATGTATTTCTAACTTATATAGTAGCAGGAACATTATTTATTTACTTGTTGAGTACCCATACAGTCCATGGTTTTAACACAAAGCTGGGTTAGTTAGGTTAACCTAGCAATAGAAATGCTTAAAACTTTCTTACTGTATTAGCAGCAATGAAATGTTTCACCTTCTTATGACAAATGTACTTTCTAAGTCGCTTTCGACAAAAGTGTCTGCTCAATTCCCTAAATGTAAATGTAAATGTAGTTGGGTAACAGTACAATATCATTTGTATATATTTGCGACCCCTTTTTATTTAGTTTTTTTGTATTTGTATTTTTATATATTTATATTTTTATTTTGCATGCGTGTCTCGCACCAGGGATCGAGGGAAACGGCTTTTTGGTTTTTGTGTATGTCCTGTACGTTCATGAAAACTGACAATAAAGTTTACTTGACTTGACTTGAATAAGGGGACATTAATTAACCATTAAGTAACATAGTAATAAGCATTAATGTTAACTAATAGCCTGGTAATCATTAACTAATGGTGTTCATGTTAAACTAAGGTATTAATTGATTGGGTTAGGGTGACCCAATGCTCACTACTAAGGACTGGAGATGGTGCGCCAGTGCAGCAAGAATAACTTTAATAAGAAGTAAAGTACAAAACCTAGCCCGAACCCACCAACCCTATGCTATTGCTGTATAATAATGCTTATTATTGCATTTACTTGTTTATTAATGGTTACTTCATGTACCCTTATTGTAAAGTGTGACTCCAATTTGTACGACAAAACATGAGGCACTTTACATTCAGATAAATTCTGATTTTGAATTTGAATCCGTCAATGAAGGATTATTGGGAACATTCAGCTCTCATAAATGTACACACATCATCAAAGTACATTTTCTATATTCTTACAATCAATAATGAAAAACCATTATCTACACCTTACTTTGTGTTATAAACATAAACCCACTTTAGTGGGTTTACCTTTACCTTTACCTTGTTTTTTTTAAGGCAATGGCCCAATAAGGCCCAATAGCTTCTTAGAAGCCTAGCTAAAATCAATTGTGTGGCAATTGTGGTACCCATTGCATTCCTTAATCATCCTGGACGTCCCTTTTCTTGATTTTTTTCCCTTCCCTTTTTTCTTACCGTTTAAGGTCTAGGATTGGGGGGTGTCAAATGTATGGCTTGTTAAGAGCTTTGAGTCAGTTATCGTGATTAAGGGCTATACAATTAACTTGACTGGATTTAATCTAGTATTTATATATATATGAAGCACTAGTGAGATAACTTGGGCATAGTTCTCCTATTAAATGTGGTTGTAAATTCAGATGGCTCCTTGTGTACTCTACTCCACAGAGAAGATGTTAAAATGTCACTCCCTTCCACCTTCCTCATGCTCCTCGCCATATGGAGTGTCCTGATTCCAGCCCTCAGTCACCCCCAGCCAAACCCATGTCGAATGGTGAGGACACTATGCTAATACAACTGTGCATGAGCCATACTGTATCATGCAATGTATGACCTAAATTATAAATCATTATAACACTGTGGTCATCTAGAGTTTATTTATGTAGACCTTTAGCACAATAACATTCTCAGCTTCACAAACCAATAATTGCAGAATTGTATTTTTTGCACTACCACCATTGCACATACTTCCATACTACCGTAGCACCTCCTTACCATCATCTCCTTCCCATCATGTAATCACTGCACATTCTTTATACTCTTATATCTCTGTGAGTGATTACTGTTCTTTACGTGGGTGAAATACGTGTCTACATGTCTATGTGAGTGTATGTATAAGCTACTGGATGCCAAAAATGTCCCTCGGGATAAATGAAGTATCTAAAGAAAAGTAAAGTAAACTACGCCAAGAACAAGTCCCTAAGAACCCAGAATAAAAAGGAAAGAAATGTTTGGAAGGAACACAGAATAATCATATTCAGGGACAGTCTTATGCTGGGTGAGCAGACATTAATCAATATGAAAATAGACACATCTCACATCAGAGGGCTTCTCCAGCAGCCTGTATGAGCTGGATGTCAGCAACAACAGACTGATTGAGGTCGTTGCTGGGAAGGGCACACTGGCAGCTCTTGGAAATCTGACCTACCTTAACATGAGCCTCAATTATCTTGGGTGGCTTCCCCCTGGATTATTTTCAGGGGGGATTAATTAATAGGAAAATAGCAAATATGTTGCTATTTTGTTTTGCTAAAAATATTTTCAAAAAAGTGTTAAATTTTTTTAGCTATACAATAGCACAGGACACCACACACCCACTCAATCACTGTCTCACTGTAATGCCCTCTGGGTGCAGGTACAGGTCCTTGAGGTGCAGAAGGGCTCGCTTTGGCAAAAGCCTGGTATACCCGCAGCCATAGCACCGGGTATACCAGTTTTGGAAGTTCTGGAAGCCATAGCAGCCCTTAACAGGGCTGCTATGGCTTCCAAAACTGTCTGCATGTCGAAGTGTCCTTGAGCAAGACACTAAACCCTGAACCCCAACTTGCTCCCCGGGCTCTGATCATAGCAGCCCACTGCTCCTATGTACAATAGAATGGATCAAATGCAGAGACCAAATTCCACCAGCCTGGCTGTGTGGTCATTAATAATAAATAAATAAAATAAATGTACAGTGTAAAGTCTGTAAAGTCTAACTA
>JAXIVH010000009.1:13821572-13829072 GCA_036785325.1 Urophycis tenuis | reverse complement strand
ACGATGACTAGTGTTCTTCCAAAACTAGCTATGCCCATTTCTGTTCAAAGAGGCTGGACATTGGATAACCCTGTGAGGCCATCCTGATCTTGCGAGATCACATTCTGTAATGCAAGGCGCTCACAAGGCTAGGCATCTGAAGTTGTCTGGGGTAAATCCAGTAGGTACATAAAAGGTGCAAGAAGAGGTGCATGTGCATGCTACTAGTGAATTTCATAGAATACACACCATACTATTGTTTCAAGACATTGAAGCTTCTTGCCTTAAATATACATTTTTGTCATATCTCCATTTGTCACATACTGTATAGTTAAGACTAGTTTGGGCTCCAAGATGTTAACCACTAACAATGTCTACAGATTGAGCCTTAAATTTATGGCTAGATATTTGCAAAACTCTGCCCTCTATTGGCCATGCTCTGCCTCTTCCCAAAACTGCCTACTGAAAAGTAAACAATTATGCAAAGAGCATAAGCAGCAGCCTAAGCAGGCTTCCCTGCTTAGGCTGCTGCCCCCGCGACCCGACCCCAGATAAGCGGAAGATGGAGATGGAGATGGCATAAAAAAATGATAAATATTTATCTTAATATCTCATTATTTAATTATTCATTATTTCTTTCCTACCTACAACAGCAAAACGATAAGGACAAGACAAATACTAAAGACAAATTATTAGTCAATAAAAAAGGAAACATGTTTGTTTTTATTTTAAGGCACTGCACTGCCACTCTTTGAAAACATGTTTTGCTAAGCCAACACAATCATCTGAATAATTATGAATAACACCCAAAGCAGAACTTCATGACAGAATAATGTTATCTAGTTGAGGCACTTTGGCAATAAACAAAACAACAACTCAATTGTTTAAATCGTAGTCATCCATTTTCAATTAATGCATACAAAAAAAGGCTGCTACTTATAATACTTTTGGAATTCCCAAATCCTTTCAGACCTAAAAAATGCCTACCCTGGTTTAGCGATGGATCCAATGCAATGTCAATATATAAGTAGGCAATTCAGACCATATCTGACATTTTGAACCAATTCTTTTGTAAACCTTTAATGAAATTAATTTTCTGCCACACTGCTTAATCCAACTCACAATAACAAGTAATTGTCATGCTTTTAACTGTTCAGCAAAGAAGCATTACATATACATGTTAAGATTGCACTCTTATGGCTAATGGTCAAAAGGGCACTTTTTCCATTTTGAATAAAAAATACAAAAATGTAACCATTAGAAAAAATTACTTTCGGTCACCAGCTGAGTTATAGCATGTAAACCATAAAATAAAAGTAAAATGATCTAGCATTCGAAACTGTCAAACCAGGAAGCTGGTTTGAACGTAAATGCAGGTTCCAGAAACTGGTGTAGTATACAACAGAGAACGGGGCCCACTACTATTCCCCTTCACCCAAATCCATCACTCGTTCTAATCTGTTCATCTATTGATAAAGAGGTGACAGCCTGGATGAGGCTTACGCAGCCGCTCTCACCACCTGACCTGTTGCGAAAACACACACACGTTTGTGTTTTCGTGTTTACTCCCAAAAAACAGGAAATGGCTGAGCCTGCCATTGAATTGTTAAGTTAAGGGAAGTGACATTGTGACCCCCCCATCCCTGCAATACACACACACACACACACATACATATATATATATATATATATATATATATATATATATATATATACATATATATACATATATATATATATATATACACATATATATAAAGTCACATCTTGGATGCGGAGGGGTGTGATCAAATGTGCTCGTGTTGGACTCTCCAGTCTATCCGTGGCTGAGTTGGCTGTGTCCCAGAGCAGCTCAGTTGAGCAGCTCCAGGTAGGTGATGGGTACTTTGCCTCGTTGGTTGCCTCGCTCGCCCATAAGCCAGTCAGAGTCCATACCGGAGACACTGCTCACGACAATGACCTGGAATCACAAGCCAGGAGCACAATAGATCCAGCTTCCTGATGGATCTTGAGGTTCTGATAGGCTAATGTTGCCTGGCAAAGTTTTTTTTTTGAACATTTTAAACTAGAGCTGGGTATAATTTGGTTTTGTTTACACATTTCAAGTAATCCACACACGTTCTATGCAAAAACAGTCATTAACACTAACATCTACATCATAACTGGTGAATTGCTCAAGTTGTGTTGTCCTATTTACAGTACATTTGGAACAATGCCTCCCCAGCCTCACCTCGTCGGCCAGCAGGGAGAGCTCACTGCTGCCAGTGGCATCATAATCGTAGAGGACCCGTGCCTTACGGCTGCCACTGGCGACACGCAGCTCAGTGAAGCCGCTGGCCAACGCAGAACCGGCCCGGCCCGATGGCGGGCTGGGGAGGGGGCCCGACACCGGGATGGTGGGCACGGAGATGCTTGCAGTGCTGGCCATGGGCGACTGGTTGTTGTTGGAGAATGATGAGGGGAAACTGGAGGCAGGAGAGATGTGTGTACAGCATACAGCATTTACTTGCCCAATAGCCATCTGAAAACTTAAAAGCTTAAACATTATCATGTCCCCTGCCCCTAGCTTTTCCTGTGGATATTTCCTATGATGCATTTCCGACCCTGACCTTAATGCATTTCCCCCCTTGTAACAAAAGTAAATCAATGATGTGTAAAATACAATAGAGTAGAAGGATATAGTATTCAACTGATGCATATAGGCCTTTATCATGTTATAGGTGTAAACACAGGTGTAGCTCACAAGTTAACTATGGATACTGGCATGCCTACAGATCCATCGTGCACCTAATGAGAAAAGTGTTCTAGATGCCTGGGTTATGTGTGTGTGTGTGTGTGTGTGTGTGTGTGTGGCACCTCACCTGCCCAGCTGCTTCTGGAGGTCTACCATGTACTGGTAACACTGTGCGTAGTACGTCGACTGAGCCTCCACAAAGTCATTTAGACAGTGCAGGTGGTGGGCCTGCAATGGGAGTGGGAATAGGCATACTATTACTATCAAACTAATAGGCACATTATAACTATAACCATTATACCGCAGAGGTAGCTTTTCAGAGATCCCTCCTTTCCTTCTTGGGTGTGTTATGCAATGGGAATACGACACATTAGGTGTGGGTCAGAGGGTACTATGCATCAGAAAACTCCATAACCCACAAAGCCAATGTTGGAAGTGATTACTTTGTATCATTCTAAACCTGCATTATGCAACTATACTACTGCAGATATTTACTCACTACTTACTGTAAACATTTCTCCCATATAACTCAATCCTTTCCAAATCCAAATCCGTTTTCTCTATAAACCCCCCCATTTCTGTTGACGGGTCTGAAAATGACATTTACATTTAGCAGACGCTTTTATCTAAAGCAACTTACAAAGAGTACATTTGTCAGAAGAAGGTGAAATATTTAGTTGCTGCTAATACAGTAAGAGAGTCACCAGAACAAGTTTCAAGCATTTCAATTGCTATTATACAACTTCTCTGACTAAGTGCAAAGTTACAAAGAGCGATGAAAGTGCAAGGTTACAAAGAGCGATTAAGTGCCAAAATGTACAACAAATAAGAGCACAAGGGTAGGGTTATGAAGGGTTAAGGTGAACTCTGAACAAGTGGGTCTTGAGTCTCTTCTGGAAGATGGGGAGTGACTCCGCAGTCCTGACATTGGCAGGTACCCCGTTCCACCACTGCGGTGCCAAAACAGAAAAGATTTGAGAATTCGCCATCCAACCTTTTCCTCCTTTTAGTGATGGAGGTACCAGTCGCCCAGCTGAGGTAGTTGAGGAGAGTGCTCGAGCAGCGGCGTGGGGTTTCACTAATGTTTGGAGGTAGGTAGGGGCAGTTCCATTCACGGCTTTGTAGGCCAGTACCATCGTCTTGAATTTGATGCGAGCCACTACAGGAAGCCAGTGGAGGTCTTGAAAGAGGATGGTCACGTGGGAGAATTTGTGTTGGTTGAACACGAGGCGTGTTGCAGCGTTCTGGATCCGCTGCAAAGGTTTTACCGTGGTTGCAGGTAGTCCAGCTAAGAGCGAGTTGCAGTAGTCGAGACGGGAGATGACAAGTGCTTGGGTCAGGAGCTGTGTCTTCCCTCGTGAGGAAAGGCCGGATCCTGGGGATGTTGTAGAGAGCAAATCTACAGACGCCCAGGTTTCTAGCGGTCAGTGAGGCAGATACTGTGATGCCCTCGACCGAGACCAGCAGGTCCCTGTGAGGGCAGTCTTTCCCCAGTAGGAAGAGAAGCTCAGTCTTTGCGAGATTGAGCTTGAGTTGATGCGCAGTTGTCCAAGAGTAGTTGTCCAAAATTACATATACACACAACTATAACTGTTGAAAGGACTCAAATGGTGGGGATTTTGCAAACCTTTTACAAGCCATGAATAATAACCTATTCCATTTAGATAATAGTGCAAAGTGTTACTAGTGTAAATACACAAATGGCTTATGGGCGATAGAGATCAGGGGGTGACAGCGTAACCAGGGATCAGGGGGTTACAGTGAAACCAGGGATCTGGGGGTTATAGTGTATAGGGATCAGGGGGTTACAGTGAAACCAGGGATCTGGGGGTTATAGTGTATAGGGATCAGGGGGTTACAGTGAAACCAGGGATCTGGGGGTTATAGTGTATAGGGATCAGGGGGTTACAGTGAAACCAGGGATCTGGGGGTTATAGTGTATAGGGATCAGGGGGTTACAGTGAAACCAGGGATCTGGGGGTTATAGTGTATAGGGATCAGGGGGTTACAGTGAAACCAGGGATCTGGGGGTTATAGTGTATAGGGATCAGGGGGTTACAGTGAAACCAGGGATCTGGGGGTTATAGTGTATAGGGATCAGGGGGTTACAGTGAAACCAGGGATCAGAGAGTTATATAGTAGACATGGATCAGGAGATTACAGAGGTGACAGGGATCAGGGGGTTACATTGTACGTAGGGATCTGGAGGGTAACAGTGTACAGTAGCTTTCCTTGGGTTGCGTCCCCCTTTCTATCATGGCCGTGCGGCCATGTTCGGGGTTACAATGTATAGGGATTAGGGGCTTACAGTGTATAGGGATCAGGGGATTGCAGCATAAAGGGATCAGGGGGTTACATTGTATAGGGATCAGGGGGTTACATTGTACATAGGGATCTGGAGGGGTACATTGTATAGGGATCAGGGGGTTACATTGTACATAGGGATCTGTAGGGGTACAGTGTATAGGGATCAGGGGGTTACATACGTGGGTGCTGCTGACACCTTCCAGCAGCAGACGGGTGATTTCCGCCTGCCGGTCGAACTCGCTCTGTGTCATGCGCAGCTCCTGCTCTGCCTGAGGACCATACAAAGCAAAAAAAGGAGCCCCTGTTGTTAGCATTGTTGTATGAGATGCAGGAGAGGATCAGCTATTAACTGTACTGTACATGCAGACCATTAGTGATAAAAACACATGATCACATATATAGAGCTGTCGATAAAAAAGTTTTGGCGGGAGTTCAACACAAGAGAGATTACGGTGTGAATCAGACACAACCCACAAGTTGAGTCCTGTGTGCCTCAGCCGCTTCCTCACACTGAGTGTGAGGACTCAATGTAAGGACTGGTATTGAGTGATGGACACAAAACTGCCCTGTTAAGGATCAGAAGGTGAACAAGGACAATGGCCGGGCTGTCCCACTTTCTCTATAGCTTACATTAAAAAAACAGTGCGAGACAAAAATAGTTTATTATAGTGAGTTGCACAATATGATGCTTCTTTGTCAAGGCAATGACAGGCAAGCAAGAAGTAAAAGCTAGCAGATGTTGTTTGTGTCCAGGTTCAGTTCAAAATACACCCACCCCAAAACATTCCCCTCACCTGTCACTTCCTCTGGCTGATATCTGCCGAGTTGCAAGTTTTTATTTTTCAACCACAGCAAAGCTTGACTGTGTGTGAGTGAGTGAGTGAGTGAGTGAGTGAGTGAGTGAGTGAGTGAGAGAGAGAGGAGCGAGCTAGGGCGTGACCCCCCCCCCCCCCCCCCCCCCCCCTTGCGTAATCCATGTGGGTCAATTGTCAATTGACCCATATTCAAGATTCAAGAATTTATTGTCATCACATCCAAGACATGATGAGATTTCAGTAGCTGCCACAGTAATAGTGCATTCAATCAGTTTTTAAAACAAAACAATAAACGGAGAAGGGGAGAAAAGAAAAGAGGCCATAAAAATAGCGATATGGCCGACACATACTTAAGAACAGTGCAGACACACATTCAGAATGACGGTAGCGCAAATGAGGGTATTAAAATAAATATAAAGTGATGAGAAGATAAAATAAAAGTAAAAATAGAAAACCAAAGTGACCTGTAGATAAATATAAAGTGAACATATAAAAGTGACACAGTGCGTACTATTGTGAGGGTGAGATAGGAAGGTGAGGTGTCAAGTTCAGTAACCTTGTGGCCCAGGGATAGAAGCTTTTCTTCAGTCGGTTTGTTCTGGACCTGAGTCTCTGCCCTGATGGCAACAGATTGAACAGATGATGTCCAGGGTGTGAGGGGTCCTTTATTATTTTAATGGCTCTGCTGATGCCGCGGGAGCTGGTAATGTTCTCCAGGGTGGGAAGAGGACAGCCGATGATCTTTTCTGCTGACCTGCTGACCATCTGCAACGTTTTCCTGTCTGCAGCAGAGCAGGCAGTGAACCAGACGGTCATGCAGTACAGCAGCACCGGTAGGCCCGGTAGAAGGACACCAGTAGTTTCTCTTCTAGTTGGTTCCTCCGCAACACCCGGAGGAAGTGGAGTCTCTGCTGGGCCTTCTTGATGGCAGCCGTAGTGTTGACCAAACAGGTGAGGTCCTCTGTGATGTGGGTTCCCAGGAAATTGAAGGAGGCCACTTTCTCCACGCCTACTCCGTTTATCAGCAACGGTGCGTGGTCCCCTCTCTGCCTCCTGAAGTCAATGACCAGCTCTTTGGTCTTGTCAGTGATCAGCATCAGGTTGTTCCTGTTGCACCACTCAGCCAGCTCCTAGACTTCCTCCCTGTAGGCTGTTTCATCGCCCCCCCCCGTGATCAGGCCCACCAGCGTGGTGTTGTCGGCAAACTTGATGATGGTGTTCGAGGGGTGAGTGGGAGAACAGTCGTACGTGTAGAGTAGTACAGGAGGGGGCTCAGGACACATTCCTGAGGGGAGCCGGTGCTGAGAGTCACTTTCAGTGCGCGTGCGCGAAAGCTGCATGCCGCCTGTTACTCTACTCCAGCCTTGAGTTTGGTTTTTTTAAACTTTTAACTTTCTATTTCTTTTTTTTTTTTTACTTATTATTCTTTTCTCTGAAGTACTGGGAAGCCCTACACTCTCAAACAATGCTGTTTGAGAGAGTTTTGTTGTGCTTCTTGTACTATTTTTATTATCAATTCCGCCTACACCGGGACACGCTGCCTTTGTTTACTCCAGAGAACAGCTGATCGCACTAATGCCGGCCGGCATGGTGGCCAGACCAGCGGATTTACCACCCGATCTCTGGAGGAAAACACACCGGGGATGCAGAGGAGGGAAACAACGT
>JAXIVH010000009.1:13788197-13821372 GCA_036785325.1 Urophycis tenuis | reverse complement strand
GCAAATAATGCAATAAAAGGGTCTGGTGCCACCATATTTCTGAGAGTTTGATAAATATTTATTTCCAGTGTACATGACGTGCTGGAGACTGGTTACATCTTAGCACATTTTGGATAATCTTACTTTGGTCCAATGGATGAAATTATTTTGCAACAGTAAAATATATATCAGCTTTTCAGTGTTAAATGTTGATAATTCAACAGTAATGGGGTATATAAGAAAAGAAAATAACACAATTAATGTTACATTAATAGAACTGAAAAACTGTTTAATAGTTTCCTGTATTAGTGTTACGTTTTCCGCGTTAGATATTCCATTTCATTAACACATCATCATAGAGTACTACACTACTGTAATATTGTTGCACATCAGTCTGTGACTTGGACATGTCTCGATCCGACTATTTAACTATGTTCACTCCCTAGTCTAGAATCACTAGTACTCTTTAGAAAGTGAATATAATGTTTTACTATGTGCACTGGGTTTCAACGCGGAAATAATACAAGTGCAAAGTATATCAAGTACAAATATATGCATCTATAATATGTCGATACATTTATTCAGCAAATTATCAATTACGTTCAGTTTCAGATTAAGCAGGCGCCTCGACACAATCTACATCTGTCACTTATTTCAAACACAAGTAAGACAAAGATTCAACAGGTGTTTGTTCTTATTATGCATTCACGGATTAAGGCAAGTAGTCGTGTAATATAATAACAGCAGTCGATATGGAGCACGGCAGAATTATTTAGGACAGTATCGCTGGCTAATATGCATTTCTAAATGTGTGTCGAACACACATAGCTTGACTAGTTTGTTTGTTCCAAGTGCGTGATAACAATACCGGCCAATACATACAATACAATACAATAATACCGTAACAATACAGTACCTTAAGAGCAACAAAAATAACTTACATGGTACTTCGTTGAACTATTTTGAGCAGCAGACCGGAAAGTTGAGGAATGAAAATATTGCAAGGAAACCCGCGCGCCAAAGAGCATGCTGGGAATGACTTGTTCAGCAGCCTGTGATTGGGTGAAAATAAAAAGTAGACGCCGCATCGACCGCTACTGCCTATTGGCATAGACATCCTATGTCATAGACGCAACATTGAGCGCTACTGCCCACTGGGCTGACGAGACGCGGGGCCGCCATCTTGGAGTGGTGATCCGCCCCCCTCAGTGTAATTCATTTGACAGGAGAAATGAACTGTCAGCGCATTTAATTAATCTTACCTCACTGAATACCATTGATTTTCACTCGGTTTTTTGTAATACGTGTATCTATGATAAAGGACACATGTTTTGGCGTGTTTTATTATTCATAGTTGGCTTAACAGTAATAGAATATTATTATATGCTATAAGTGACCAGACGTCCGAGATCAAAACTGGGAACATAATCCCCGAGAAGGGGGGAAAAAATGGGTCAGCTATGTTTAAGTTGAAGAAACAATATAATTAGGTTAATATAGGCTACGTATATCATACATAAACAATGTATTAATACATTAGATATCTATATCTTAGGGACCTATAGACTGTATCTCTTGACTGTTTCTGCAGCAGCAAAGAGTTTATTCTGTCTTGACACTTGTATTGATATTTTGTATTAACAACATAAATTATTATGTTTACAGTGATTGTTTTATATGTATTTTTTTTATGAATGTCGCTTTGGATAAAAGCATCTGCCAAATAGGCTACTTAATAAACATAACATATATAAACACCTGAACGTTTTCATATCAGCTAAAACCACCAATCTGTTTCAATGGATTCAGAATAAAACCAAGTTCTGTCTTACCCAACAATGTTAGTATTTGAATATTGTTACTTGAACGACTTATTCAGGTTACAATTATACTGTTAAGAAAGTATTGTCTTATACTTTGCCTAAAATGAGAATGCATCATAATCAGTGGCATCTGGTGAATTTTGGGTGGGGCTGAAAGCTTGAAAACCAAACCCCCGCAGGGGGGTCTGGGGTCATCCTCCCTCAGAAGATTATTTGTGATTTTCACATAAAAATGAAGCATTCTGGTGCATTCTGACAAAATAATAAAGACAAAATAGAACATTTCCTTACAAAGACAAATGGGGCTGGAGAACTAAGTTTTCACTTAATTTATTTGCTTTGTTTATGGGAATTATACACAAGTTAAAATTCAATTCAATTCAATTTATAGAGCATCAAAACATTACACGACTCATGGCGCTTGACAGTGTTGAACATTCAGAGAGAGCCCATATGTAACAGGGCGAGGAAAAACTCCCTATAATTGGAGATACATATAGGAAGAAACCTCATGCAGATCTACGACTCAAGGGCCTGACCCATCTGCCTAGGGTCAGTTACAGGGCAGTAAGGTTTGTATACATGATAAATGAATAGGTTAGTTAGGTGTAGAGAATAGAACATGGTGCCTAGAGCCACCTGGGGTGTATGTAACAAAGACGTAGGATGGTTACATAACCAGTATGATAATGCATGAATCCCATTTAGTGTCAGAAAGTTCAAATAGTCCAGTGTAGGATGACTTGTCATAGCTATTGGGAATTGTCATAGGGCAGTAGTGGATCGCTAGGTAGCGCAGGCCAGGAATCCGGTCAAGGGGACAGCAACAGGTGATGGTAGGGAGTCATAGGATGGGACTTCAGGTGCGATGAGGGCCAAATACAAGGATGGCTGATGACTGGTAATGGTTTACCTCACAAGTGAGGTAAGTGGGAAGAGAGAGATATACAGAGTGGGTTAGGCGTGCTATAAGTTTCATGATGGTTAGTATTAATAAGTGTATCAATGGTACTACAGAGTGTTACACTATAGAGAGAAAAGGCAAGAGAGGGAGAGTCGAGAGAGAGAGAGAGAGGAAGAAGAGGGAGTTGAACGACATGACAGAGAGAAGAGGTGAGAGAGGGAGAAGAGGGAGTTGAACCACATGACAGAGAGAAGAGGTAAGAAGGAGAGTTGAGAGAGAGACAGAGGGAGATACAATATGCACACTGAAGGCATGATGCCGCCATAGGAAAGATTATACTATAGGCTATACTAGCTATAATGTATAGCCACTGTCCATTTGATTGTCTAGTTAGCTAGCGCTAATACCCCCCCCCCCCCCCCCCCCTTGGCTTTTACAATCTTTATCTTCAACATCTATTTCAACTTTATGTTGTTCAAGTATGTCATTTCTTCACTTCATTCATTTCATTGACAAGCAATTCTATTACGGTCATACTCTTGTTTGTTGGCCTAGCTGGCTACGATTTCAGTACTCCTTCTCAACTCTGTGGTAATATAATACAACCAATCGTGCGTTAGTGTTAAATCTTACTTGTGAAAAGTAATCCCCCAATTCCTATTTTCGACGCTCAGCTCATTTGAGCAGGAATACGCTGAACACCAGCCCGGCATCCTTGTTTTCTTCTGTAGACGCTACCTGTCAACTATTGCTGTCAATGCTGCTCGCGGCTCCTGATCCCCACTCCAATATGGCGGCCGAATTTCTCGTTTGGCAGCAGCCAATGTTGCGTCTACCTAATAGGATGTCTATGCCTATTGGCGCTCATGAGCCGTGGGGCCGCCATCTTGGGCCGATCACCCGCTCCACTCAGTATCATCTGTTTGACAGGCGCAGTGAAGTATCAGCGCATTTAATCAATCATAACGCTGAATACTTCACTGATTTTCACGCGGGTTTTTTTTTTGCTGCAAACTTCATACATGTAGCTATGATACAGTGCACATGGTTTGGCGTATATTAATATTCATAATGGGCTTAACAGTAATAGAATATTCTGATATATGATAGGTATTTTCCAAAACACAATGCATTGTCTATATAGATAGATAGAGAGAGAGAGAGAGAGAGAGAGAGAGAGAGAGAGAGAGAGAGAGAGAGAGAGAGAGAGAGAGAGAGAGAGAGAGAGAGAGAGAGAGAGAGAGAGAGGAGATAGATAGGGTTACACAACAGAATAAACAAACATGAGTGACAAGCACGAGTGACTACAAAGCCTGGATAACAAATGGGGAGGGGAAGGAAGTGGAAATGCCTCTACACGCTCTCATCTTGCTTTTCAGACTTGCATATCAAAGCGGAGAGAGAATAAAAATGTAAAGTTAAACACAAGAACATGACACCCCCCCCCCTGTCTTGCTGTTTCTGTCTGTCTGTCTTTCTCATGCTCCCTTTCTACAGGTTAAGAGAGGTGAGTTTGGCTATATGGTGTAGCCTTATCTTAAGAAACACAGACACAACCAATGACAACAAGTTGGAATGATGGTTGTCGATGCCAAACTGTGTCTCCTCAATGTGTTCCCCAAACAGAAAAACATCCTAAGATAAGATAAGATAATGTAGTGGTGGCTATAGTGCCAGACTACGCCACTCTAGGAATTGCACCTAGAGAAATATCAAGATTACCCCAAAATTAGACTCAAAGCACGCTACTAACTGCAACGGAGACGTGGTTCCAACAACAATTTATGCTTTATTAAGCAATAAGGAATTATTTTACAAAAAATAGACAAGACACTTCTCACTCATACGGAGGAAAGGAAAGATAGTTAGTTGCAGGGCTGAGGCTTACCGGCAGGGGGACGGGTTACCACAAGTCAAGGGGGAGGGAATCCCAAGAAGTACACTCACACGTGCTCACACACAGCAAAACAAAGGCCAAGGGCAACACAAGTTTAAGATGCACACGTGAGCACAGCACACAGTAGGGGGGGGGGGGACACCACCCCCTGGAGGATGAGACCGTCGTCCCTGCCTTGAGCTCTCAGCACCTGGAGGCACAAAGGAAAACAAGGGAAATGAGTAGGTGGATGAGGGTTACTCACATACACACAAACAGACAAAAACACAATTGTAATAAGGTGTGGTTGGCCAGCCATAAGGATCAATGGTGATCCGCAGCAGTATATCAAAAGGCCTCCCATCAATGTTTAAACACAAAAACACACAGAAAATAACAAATCGAAACCAAAACTTGTGGTAGACAAACTACAAGGATCACTGATGATCCACAGCAGCACAAAAAGCCTCCCACCACTGTTTAACCCAAAAACCAAATCAACAAATAAACAAACAAAAACAATTGGAAACCACACACACAAAAACAATGAACCCACACCAACACTCTACATGCACACCGTAATATTCACACACATTCACCAACACATTCACACACACATTCACAACAGACACACAGACACGGTCTTCACGGTCAGCGTGTCACAAACACAGTGGAAGTGTTCGTCGCAAAGATAAAACGTGGCAAAACAGCAGTGGTCGCAAGCCCCAAGCCCACGGTATCTACAAAGCATGATAGAATAAACAATTAAAACTAGCCATAAAGCAGAAAGTGACGCAGCAGTACTCAAAGCTGCTACCTACCAGGCAATCAGCTGTTTCCCTCTCAGGTTAGAAGCTCGCTGGCTCCAGCTAGTTCTTCTGTTCGGAAAATCACCTCGACAGAACGGAATGCAAGTATTCAACCGGCACAAACCACCGAACAGCACCAAGTAATGCCAGCGACAGGTAGAGTGCAAGAAGCAGGTCGACGGGACGTAGCCGAAAGTGCGAGGAACAGGATTGACAACAAACATTGCGTCCTGTTTTATTGCGCGACTATGCAAAGCCATTGGCTGTGCGTGCCTCGAGTGTTATGCAGGGCTCTGCCCATGCGATCCACCACAATCAGATCCCACTTTTTTTCAGTCGTCGTCCCGATGATGTGACCGTTAAGGCCCACCGTTGGGATTCCAGGGCCGAAAGAAGGCAGAAATTGCACTGGATGCCGCTTGGGGTAAATGGTGGACATTGGAATGCTGGCCCGCCGTAGTCCGTGTGGACCGACGTAGGGCCGTACTACTAGTGCTAGGCTCGTCGTCTACTGGGGATATGGATGTCACTGGCCTACCGATGGTTATGGTAGCGGGTTTCCCCATAACAGGAGGTGCTGCTGGTAATTCCTCAAACCTACTCCTCATCATTTCTAGCACGCGTCAGTCATTGCACCTTTCTACCTCCAAGGAGTTGATTGAAATGGGGAAATGTTTTACAATACTCAAAGGGAGAACAACCTGTTTTAACCAATACGATTAGTCAATGAATATGCTTTGGATTTTGGATTACTACGCAATGGATTGCTTTGTGGACTTTTATTAATGAACAAACTAAGGAACAAAGAAACAAAGACACTAAACGGCAATAGAGGTATGTGCACTTTATGTTGACTGGAATGAAATATAGTTGGACTGAACTTTTGGACACCTTTTTGTGGAAATTTTGAAGCCTTGATTACGGAGTATTTCTGAGTTCTAAATTAATGATTTTGACGTACTATTTTTGAAGAAACGAAAAGTTTGATTATTTGGAATAAGATGGCTGAATCACAGCAGAATGTAAGGTCGGGCCTACCTGAAGAAGACCTCAATTAAACTTCAGAGAAATTACGCTCCACTAGAGCGTAACTGTCGCATCTAACTAGAAGAATGAATACTGTGAATACCTTGATGGATGATGAAACAAATTTGGAAGAAATGAAAGGAAATATGGACAAGTTTAACTCTATGTTTGATTAAGTCAAAGTCCATCATGAGTATTATCAAGCAACATTAAGTGATGAGGATAGAAATAACAATACAAAATCCTGGCATGCACCAAAGCTTGAACAGATAAATGCTTTTATGGCTAATGTCGAAAAGTGGATAGCTGCTACAGAAAAGCCTAAGGAGAAATTATGCTCTGCTTTTATGGCTAATGTTGAAAAATGGATGGCTACAGAAAACCAGGACAAGTTACATGATGTTCCTGTGTCTTCTTCTGGATAGGAAACGAGTGATGTGAGTTTGCGCCCTCCTAATGATGATGGCTCGCTGTTTGGTGGCCCCGAGTCAATAGTCAGTAGATCATTTTCATCCACTGAATCTGTGCGCATCTGTGCGGAGGCAGAAAGAGCAGGTCTACTGGCTAAGGCCTCAACTTTGCAAGAGAAGCATGATTTAGAAGACCAACAAGAGCAATTAGATCGTGAAAGAGCTCAGAAAAAGGAGGGAGACTCTTGATTTGTAAACTGAATTGTCTGCGGCTTCAGCCAAAATTGCCATCCATCCATTCATCCATCCATCCATTTTCTGCCGCTTATCCGGGGTCGGGTCGCGGGGGCAGCAGCCTAAGCAGGGAAGCCAGACTTCCCTCTCCCCAGCTACTTCGTCTAGCTCTTCCTGGGGGATCCCGAGGCATTCCCAGGCCAGCCGAGAGACATAGGGCCTCATTTACTAACAGAATTGCGCCCATTTCTAGCGTAATTTGCGGGTAAAATAGGCTGTGACGTTGCGAGAGGTGTCACGGCTTTGAGCGGGGCAGTTCAATCAGTGCACGGACACAGGAAGATGGGAAAACACAGGATTTATTCACAAAACAGGGGGATTAGCCCAACTCAGGTAATCTCATAAAAAGAAGGTGTCAACAAAGAGAGGTTGACAAACGGGTCAACCTATAAACCGCTCTCAATCTTACGATTGGAATGTCCGAATGTGAATTCTGCCACGGCGGTTGTCGTTCTCCGTCGGGGAGTGTAGCGTTCCGAGTTCCCGCAGGAAATCGTCTCTCCGGTGGCTCGGCGTCCTCCGTCTTCCACCCGACTCCCCCTTCCTGCCTCTACCTGACGGCTTTTGTATCCATCACGGTCAATCAGCCCGATCAGGTACAGGTGCGCTAACATTCCGCGTGGGTAGGGGTGGCGTTCCTTATTCCGCCACCAGATGGAGCCATACTCACCTGTGGCTGGATCCACCTGAGCGGAATATAGCGCCCCTCTAAGACGCAGCCTCTCGTGACGTCACACATCCCTCCCCTCAAGACCGACGTCCTCGTCGGGGTGAAGGATGTGAAGAAGGCGTCTCGCCTGGAGAGGGCGTCCGCGTTCCCATGCTGCTTGCCAGCCCTGTGGACAACCACAAAGTTAAACGGTTGTAGACTCAAGAACCACCTGGTCACCCTACTGTTGGTCTCTTTATTCCTGGCCATCCATTGTAGCGGGGCGTGGTCTGACACCACCGTAAAGCGCCGTCCCAGGAGATAAAAACGTAGGGATTCCAGGGCCCAGGTCACTGCTAGGCACTCCTTTTCCACTGTGGAGTAGTTATTCTCCCTCGGGAGTAGTGTCCTACTTAAAAACAAGATGGGGTGTTCGTCCCCTCCATGCGTCTGTGCGAGTACCGCCCCCAAGCCCACCTCTGACGCGTCCGTCTGGACGGTGGACTCTTTACCGAAGTCCGGTGCCACTAGGACCGGACTCGAGCAGAGGGCCCGCTTCAGGTCTCCGAAGGCGGTCTCCGCCGCCGGGTTCCACCTCACCATCCGTGAGTGGCGTTTGGTGGTCAGCTCTGTCAGAGGGGCGGCTAAAGTTGCAAAGTTTAGTATAAATCGCCGATAGTAGCTGGCCAGGCCCAAGAACGATCTCACCTGTCTCTTGGTGATGGGTTGTGGCCAGTCCTGTATGGCCTTCAGCTTGGCCACCTGGGGCTTCACCAGCCCCCGTCCAATTGTGTATCCGAGGTAGTTCGTCTCGCTGAAGGCTAGCTTGCACTTCTGGGGATTCGCCGTGAGGCCCGCTTCTCGGAGGGAGTCGAGCACGGCTTGGACCCGTGGTAGGTGGCTGTCCCAATCCGGGCTTTGGACGACCACGTCATCCAGATAGGGCACGGCGTACCCCCGGTGAGGTGCGAGAACCCGGTCCATCAACCGTTGGAACGTGGCTGGGGCCCCATGGAGTCCAAAGGGAAGCCTGGTGTACTGGTAGAGGCCCTCCGGCGTGGCAAAGGCTGTTTTCTCCTTTGAGGCCGGGGTCAGGGGCACCTGCCAGTAACCTTTAGTGAGATCCAGAGTTGTTAGAAAACGGGCGTGTCCTAAAGAGTCTATTAGGTCGTCGACCCGTGGCATGGGGTAGGCGTCGAACTCTGATACCTCGTTCAACTTCCTATAATCATTGCAGAACCGGATGGTTCCATCCGGCTTGGGAACCAGTACAATGGGGCTCGCCCATGCGCTCTTGGACTCCTCAATTACTCCTAGGTCTAACATTTTCCTTACCTCGTCTTTAATGGCTACTCTACGGGCCTCCGGCACTCGGTACGGCCGCTGGTTCACCGTTTTGCCGGGCAGGGTGCGGATCTCGTGCTGGACCAACTCTGTGTGTCCAGGGAGGGGGGAGAAGACATCCTGGTTTTGGTCTACCAGCTCCAGGCTCATCTGTCTCTGGTGCGGGGACAGGTTTGGCCCCACCTGGACCTCCGCCCTCGCCGGCTCCTTGGACTCAGTGGGGGGTAAACAGCTGAACAAGGCCTCTCTGGCATGCCATTTTTTTAAAAGGTTTACATGGTAAATCTGTTCCGGTTTCCGTTTATCGGGTTGCCTCACCTTGTAGTTTACCTCCCCCACGCGCTCCAGGATCTCGTATGGTCCCTGCCAGGTAGCCAGGAACTTGCACTCTACCGTGGGCACCAGGACCAAGACCCTATCGCCGGGTTTAAATTCTCTGGGCTGGGCCGGCCGGTTATAGGCGACCTGTTGTTGCCGTTGTGCTGCTTCCATATGCTCCCTCATTATGGGGTATATGGCTTGGAGTCTTTTCTGCATGTCGCCGACGTGTTCCACCAGTGTCCGCTGGCGGCATGGCTGTTCCTCCCAGGCCTCCTTGGCGATGTCCAGCAAACCCCTGGGTCGGTAGGACAGCAAAAGCTCAAAAGGGGAGAAACCCGTGGATGCCTGCGGTACTTCTCTTACCGCAAATAGGAGGTACGGTAGCAGCTGGTCCCAGTTGCGTCCGTCCTCCCCGATCACCTTCCGCAGCATTGCCTTTAAGGTCTTGTTAAACCGTTCGACCAAGCCATCCGTCTGGGGGTGGTAGACAGAGGTCCTCAGCTGTCTGACCTTCAGGAACGTGCACCAGTCTTTCATGACTCGTGACATGAAAGGTGTCCCCTGGTCCGTCAGGATCTCCTTGGGGATACCTAGACTGGTGGAGAGAAGGAACAGCTCCTTCGCGATTTGTTTGGAGGTCGCCTTCCTTAGTGGAATCGCCTCCGGATACCTGGTGGCATAGTCCATAATCACCAGAATATACTGATGCCCTCGGGCACTTTTCGGTAAGGGCCCCACTATGTCCAATGCTATCCGCTTGAATGGCGTTCCGATAATGGGCAATGGTATGAGCGGGTTCCTATAACACGGTTTGGGGGCAACCGGTGACACTCCGGGCAACCTCGACAAAAGTTTTCAATTTCTCTATGTATGCCTGGCCAAAAGAAACGCTGTAGGATTCTTTCTCGGGTCTTCTCTACCCCCAGGTGTGCCCCTAGCGGGTGTGTGTGGGCTAGGTTTAGTACCGTCGCCCTGTGGGGCTGGGGTACCAACAATTGTTCATGTACCTCCTCATTTTTCTTAGTTACCTGGTAAAGTAAACCGCGGTTTATCATAAAATGGGGGTAAGTAGGACCGGCCCTATTTCCCACCACTACACCCTCTATCACCTGTACATTTCGTAGCGCATTTGCCAGAGTGGGATCTTGCAACTGCGCTGTCCCATACTGGCCTGTGAGGGGGGGAAGCTCCCGGGCGTTGGGGACGTCTTCCTCGTCGGAGCTGGGATTTCCCCCCGGTGCCACGTCCTTCTCTCCGGTGTTGGACTCCGTCTCAGGGTTGGTATGCGCACCTGCCATCCCGGCCAATGCTCCGGGTCTCCTCTTCCGGGGAACCCGAGCTGGCTTCTCGTGCGCCTCTCGCCAGAGCGGATGGAAGGCTGGGCAGTCTCGGCCTATCAGGAGAGGAATTGGGAGAGAATCGACAACACCGGCCCTGATGCGTAAGGTCCCTCTGGTGGTGGTCATCTTTAGCTCCGTGGTGGGGTAGCTTCGGGTGTCCCCGTGGACACAGGCGACAGGAAGGGTCGGTCCGGAGACCAGCTGCTCTGGTCTCACGAGGTCGCCCCGTATCAGGGTAACCCGGCTCCCGGAGTCTAATAGCGCCTCCACGTTGTGACGGTTTACCGTCACCGGACAGGTGGGGGGTCGCTCCTGAGCTCCGTCTGTGACCCCCGCGAGGGAGGCAAACATGTGCGTAGCGGCCGAGGTGAAGGACGCGGCAGTGGGCATAGGCTCATCTGCCTGTTTCGCGCACTGCCAGGAGATGTGTCCCACCTCCCCGCACCGGTGGCACTGTCGGGTCTCCGTCTCCCGGCGTCCGTCCCTTCGATCCGGTGGCCGTCTATTTCCCCCTGGAGTCTGGACCGTTCCTGGCGTGGCTGTGTTGGGAACCGTGGTGTTCCTGAACCGACCTCCTACCGTCCGCAATGGGAATGTGGTTCTGGGCTCTCTCCTGGAACTCCACAGCATTTCCGTGGTGGCCTGGTATCTCTCCACGGCTATCGTTGCGAGTTCTGCCGTGGTCAAGGCCTGCTGGCCGAGGAGTTTCTTGGCCTCGTAGGGTAGAGCCCGCACGTACCGGTCCACCACCACCGCTTCTACCACCGCCGCCGCCGTGCTTTTCTCCGGCTCCAGCCACTTCCGGGTGATGCGCAACAGCTCGTGCATCTGCGCCCGGGGAGGCTGGTCGGGATGGAACGTCCAGCTGTGGAAGCGTTGGGCCATCGCGAACTTGGTGAGCCCCCCTCTGCTCAGTATTTCGGCTTTCAACGCATCGTAGTTGTGTGCGTTGTCTGGGCTGAGATCCCGGACCGCGTTCAGTGCTTCCCCCGTTAAAAATGGTGCTAGAAGTCCCACCCACTGGGCCTTGGGCCATGCTTCTCTCGTGGCCGTCACCTCGAATGTGTGCAGGTATGCTTCAGCGTCGTCGGTCGCCCCCATCTTCGTTAACAGGTCACTGGCCTTTATGGGGTGCACGTTCTGAGCGACCATTTGCCTCTGCAAGTGTAGTTCTTCGGCTTTCAGGCGGTTGGCCGTCTTCTGCTCCTCTAGCAGCGCTAGGCTCGCTTGGAATTGGGCTTGCTGGCCCTCCACCAGCATCTTCACGATGTCTTCCATCGTATTTGGGGTAGTGAAGGATACCAAAAAAAAATTTTTTTTTTTTTTTTTTTTTTTTTTTTTTTTTCAACCAACCCCTCTGTGTCCCCACTCCTGCACTGTTAAAATTGAAGTGCCTGCATTCTCCACCATATGTGACGTTGCGAGAGGTGTCACGGCTTTGAGCGGGGCAGTTCAATCAGTGCACGGACACAGGAAGATGGGAAAACACAGGATTTATTCACAAAACAGGGGGATTAGCCCAACTCAGGTAATCTCATAAAAAGAAGGTGTCAACAAAGAGAGGTTGACAAACGGGTCAACCTATAAACCGCTCTCAATCTTACGATTGGAATGTCCGAGTGTGAATTCTGCCACGGCGGTTGTCGTTCTCCGTCGGGGAGTGTAGCGTTCCGAGTTCCCGCAGGAAATCGTCTCTCCGGTGGCTCGGCGTCCTCCGTCTTCCACCCGACTCCCCCTTCCTGCCTCTACCTGACGGCTTTTGTATCCATCACGGTCAATCAGCCCGATCAGGTACAGGTGCGCTAACATTCCGCGTGGGTAGGGGTGGCGTTCCTTATTCCACCACCAGATGGAGCCATGCTCACCTGTGGATGGATCCACCTGAGCGGAATATAGCGCCCCTCTAAGACGCAGCCTCTCGTGACGTCACAAGGCGTAAAAACATGGAACCGTATTTACTAACATGGCGCAACGGGGTAAATGCGCAAATAGCCTGCCACTGAAGAGGCGATAGGCAAGTTGCGCATCCCGCCTCATACATATGCATAAATGGGAGTGTATCAGGGGGAGTGGGAGTGAATCGCAAAGAGCTGGGAAGCAACGCGTTAAGTGCGCCTCATTATGTATTGCGTGGTATTTACTAAGATTGCCTGAGAAGTGCGCGACTCTAATTGGAGCGCAAATCTCCGCCTCATAAAAGCAGGTGTAAACCAGGAAGCGGGTTTTGCTTGAGCCTGTAAACAAGGACATGGCAGCTGTTGTAAGAGCAAGAAGAAGACAACGACAAAGGCACCGCGCCGACACTTCATGTACCAATAGCTCTACTTCCTGGTCGCTGAACTTTTTTTTCTTTTTCTTGGATCGTCCATGGTTACGCAAACACGCAGGCCCATTATCCCTCCTTTTAACGGTGCGCTAATTACACTAGGGCGGAGTATGTCGCTGATTGCCTAATGAAGTACGGGTTTGATAAATACAATGTAAAGTGCGGTGAAGAATGCTGCGCAAATAACGGCTCGGCGCTGGCGCAGATTACGCTGCGGTCGCAAATGTTAGTAAATGAGGCCCTCAGTCTCTCCAGCGTGTCCTTGGTCTTCCCCGGGGTCTCCTACCAGTGGGACTTGCCCTGAACACCTCACCAGGGAGGCGTCCGGGAGGCATCCTAACTAGATGCCCGAGCCACCTCATCTGGCTCCTCTCAACGCGGAGGAGCAGCGGGTCTACTCCGAGCTCTTCCCGGATGGCCGAGCTTCTCACCCTATCTCTAAGGGAGAGCCCAGCCACCCTGCGGAGGAAGCTCATTTCGGCCGCTTGAACCCGCAATCTCATTCTTTCGGTCATTACCCAAAGTTCATGACCATAGGTGAGGGCAGGAACGTAGATCGACTGGTAAATTGAGAGCTTTGCCTTTCGGCTCAGCTCCCTCTTCATCACGACAAATCCGTGCAGAGTCCGCATTACTGCAGATGCCGCATCGATCCACCTGTTGATCTCCCGCTCCATCCTTCCCTCACTCGTGAACAAGACCCCGAGGTACTTGAACTCCTCCACTTGGGGCAGGATCTCATCCCCGACCCGGAGAGTGCACTCCACCCTTTTCCGGTTAAGGACCATGGACTCGGATTTGGAGGTGCTGATTCTCATCCCGGCTGCTTCGCACTCGGCTGCGAACCGGTCCAGCGAGAGTTGGAGGTCACGGTCTGATGAAGCCAACAGGACCAAATCATCCGCAAAAACCAGAGACCCAATCCTGAGGTCGCCAAACCGGACTCCCACAACACCCTGGCTGTGCCTAGAAATCCTGTCCATAAAAATTAGTAACAGGATCGGTGACAAAGGACAGCCCTGGCGGAGTCCAACCCTCACTGGAAACAAGTCCGACTTATTACCGGCAATGCGGACCAAGCTCTGACACCGGTCATACAGGGAACGGACAGCCCATATCAGGGGGTCCGATACCCCTTACTCCCGGAGAACCCCCCACAGGACTCCCCGAGGGACACGGGCAGAATCACAAGCTCACAAGGGAAATGCATTAGATGCAATGAACACTTACTTACCTGGAAGAAAATGTTGAATGGATTTCATTGCCATTTTCTGAACAATTAAGGAGAGATACAAGGCTTAAAGATGGAGTTCAGGTTCAATTTCCTGTTTTACAAAATTTGCCTAGAACACCAAGAGTGCAGTTTAGTACTACTAAGCCTAAATGTGAACAGAGCATTCAAGATCTCCAGACTCCTTCTAGAAGCTCAGTTACAAAACCAGGACAAGAACCAGATCATCTTGCCAAAGTTCTTGAAAAACAAAATCAATTAACAAGCCTCTTAATTAATAAAACAGCAGATGTCGTATACTTTACTCTAATGAAGAGACGGCAAGGTATGGTACATACCACATCATGGCGGTTTTCATCCAAAGAAAGGCACCATTAGGGTGGTTTTTGATTGTGGCGCAACATTCCAGGGAACATCCCTAAATGCTGAACTCCTCCAGTTACTGTCCAGACCTGACGAGCACTCTCCTTGGTGTGCTCATTAGATTCAGAAAACATCCAGTATCTCTGATGGCCGACATAAAGTCAATGTTTCACCAAGTCAGAGTCAGAAAATCTGATGATGACTTTTTGCTCTTCCTGTGGTGGCCTAAAGGTGATGTATCTCTATCCCCTGTTGCTGTTGAACATTGCATGACCATGCATCTCTTTGGAGCAGTGTCTTCTACATCATGGCGCCCCCCGAGGCAGACGTGTTTGCTCGCTCCGCACATGGATGTACTGTTTTTCGCTTTTTTCGCTTTTTACTCTTTTTTTCTTGCGTGTTTTCCCTGGCTCTTAAGTGCTGTGCACTGCGGACTTATAGCAGGCAAGCACTCTTGGACATTGCTTTGCACAATACTGCTTTTACTGGACATATCCCGCCGGAACTACAACTCATTGTTCGGCCCCACAGTTACCGCGGCCCGCCCCTGGAAGACCCTGAAACACCGGCCTCAAGTGAGTGCGCTGATCCAAGGAGAGCGCTGAGGAGGCGGCGTCGTAAGCGAGGCAAGAGAGGCGGGCTCCATGCTAGGCTAAAAGCCTGTCCGAGCAGACCACCGCTCCCCATCCTTTTGCTCGCTAACATGCGGTCTCTGGAGAACAAACTGGATGAGCTACGAGCTACGAGCTAGGATACAAAGAGAGACTAGAGAGAGCTGCGCTCTTATTTTCTCCGAAACCTGGCTCCTAGAAAACGTCCCGGACTCCGCTGTTCACCTGGAGACCCACTCATTGTACCCGGGGGACCGGACCGCTGCCTCCGGTAAGACGACGGGGGGAGGCCTGTGTGTTTATGTCAGCAACGCGTGGTGTAGGGATGTACGGACCGTGCACAAGCACTGCTCATCAGACCTGGAGTTTTTACTGTTGCGATGCCGTCCCTTTTATCTCCCAAGGGAATTCGCGTGTGTGTTTTTGGCTGCTATTTACATCTATCCATGCGCTAACTACACCGCGGTGCTCAGTAAACTCTATGATGTCATCAGCGCGCTGGAGACCGCTCATCCTGATGCTGTTTTTATCGTTGCTGGTGACTTCAACCAGTGCAACTTACGGTCTGTACTCCCTAAATACTTCCAACACGTGGACATACCCACCCGGGGAAAAAACACCTTGGACCACGTTTACAGTAACGTACGTGGTGCACTCCGAGCCGCCCCCCGCCCCCCCTTCGGAGACTCGGACCACATCTCCCTGTTTCTGTACCCGGCCTACAGACAAAGACTCAAGCAGTCAAACCCTGTCACCAGACAGGTTAAACTATGGACACCACAGGCTGAGAGCACTCTACAGGACTGTTTCGCCACGACGGACTGGGATGTTTTTAGAGCTGCAGCCACGCGAGGGGACTCCTCCATCAGCGTAGAGGACCAAGCTGAGTATGTGACTGGGTATATTAGCACTTGTGTTGAGAACATTATACCCACCACACAAGTGAGGAGGTTCCCCAACCAGAAGCCCTGGGTAAACAGAGAGGTGCTGCATTTGTTACGTGCTCGCTCTGTTGCATTTAGATCTGGTAACGAAGTGGAGTACAGAGCTGTGCAGTACAGACTGGAGAAGGCCATACGAGCGGCCAAAAGACAGCACAGAGAGAAGACGGAGGACTTCTACTCTAATGCTGACCCCAGGAAAATGTGGCAATGTCTGGACCACATCACAGACTTCAGGACCAGCTTTAAAACCTCCACCATCAGCCTTTCAGACAGCCTGCCAGACGACCTCAACGCCTTCTACGCCCGCTTCCAGAGCCCCACCCCCACCACCTCTGTGGAACACACACACACCCCGGCCACTCCTCCGCCCTCCCCCCCGCCAGTCGTCACATCAGCCCAGGTACACAAAGCCCTGAGGAGCGTCCGCCCCCAGAAAGCAGCTGGGCCAGATAACATACCAGGACGCGCCCTCAGAGCTTGTGCTAACGAGCTGGCTGATGTCCTCACCTCCATCTTCAACCTCTCCCTCAGTCAATGCATCGTCCCAAGATGCTACAAGACCACGACCGTCATCCCCGTCCCCAAGAAGAACCCCCCATCCTGCCTAAATGACTTCCGGCCAGTAGCACTCACTCCAATCATCATAAAGTGCTTCGAGAGAGTGATACTGGCCCACATTCACAACAGCATCTCGGACACCATCGACCCCCTGCAGTACGCCTACAGGCACAAACGGTCCAACTCCGACGCCATCGCTGCCGCCCACCATGTCTCCCTTTCCCACCTGGAAAATAAAGACTCCTACATCAGGATGCTCTTTATTGACTACAGCTCCGCCTTCAACACCGTCATCCCCCACAAACTCACCCATAAACTGTCTGCTCTCGGACTTCACCGCTCCCTCTGTGACTGGCTCCTGGATTTCCTGACTGGCAGACCACAGTCTGTCAGGATTGGGAAAAGGACTTCAGCCACTACAATCACCAACATCGGGACCCCACAGGGCTGTGTCCTCAGCCCCATCCTCTACACCCTGTTCACCCACGACTGCGTCGCTTCCCACCCTGACAACACCATCATTAAGTTAGCCGACGACACCGCCGTGATTGGACGCATCACTGGCGGAGATGAGGCGGACTACAGGAGGGAGGTGGACAGTCTGGTGACGTGGTGTGGAAACAACAACCTCACCCTCAACGCTGACAAGACCAAAGAGATGATCGTGGACATGAGGAAGGAGAGGAGGCCTCATCAGCCACTGTTCATCCGAGGTCTTGAGGTTGAGAGGGTGAGCAACTTCAAATACCTGGGGGTCCACATCAGTGATGACCTCACCTGGACATTCAATACCACACAGGTGGTGAAGAAGGCTCAACAGCGGCTGTACTTCCTGAGGAGGCTGAGGAAAGTTGGGATGGCGCCCAAGATCCTCAGCAACTTCTACAGCTGCATCATCGAGTCTCTCTTGACCACCTGCATCACCGTGTGGTACGGCAGCTCAACTGTGTGGGACCGCAAACGCCTGCAGAGAGTAGTAAAGACTGCGTCTAAGATCACCAGGACACCACAGCCCTCTCTGCAGAGCATCTACCACCGCAGAGTCCACAGGAGAGCTGCCTCCATCATCAAAGACCCCACTCACCCCCAGCACGGACTCTTCACACTCCTGCCCTCAGGCCGGAGGTTCAGGAGTGTGAGATGCAGAACCACCAGGTTCAAGAACTCCTTCTTCCCCACGGCCGTCAGACTGTTGAACAGCTGAACCCCCTTAAGGACAGAGCGCCCCCCCCCCCCATGGACATCCTCACTGGACACTTTTGCACAATCATGTTTACATTCACAAAGACTTTACTTTTTTAGTTTCAGTTTATTTGGATAGGGACAATGCACATTAATGAGCATCAAATACTTTTCTGCAAATATGCCGGATTATAGCAAAGCTGCTAATTTGCATCCGTAGTCCCTGAAAATAATAAAAGGAAATACAAATATTAAAGACAACGAATAATAGATAAAATAGAAATAGAGAAGAGAACACACACACAGCACGGTACATACCAGACCCAGACAGGATATTGAATCCTTGAATCCTTCTCCGAGCTGTGCAAATTTTGCATCGAGACAAACTGCCAAATACAACATCAACTGTTTTAGTCCAGAAGTGATAAGCACTACAAAAAACTGAAAACAATTTTTATGTTGATTGTTTGAAGTCTCTTGAAACAGAACAGAAAGGTGTGGACCTGGTGAAGGACCTTACCTGTGTTTGCCACAAGGGTGGATTCAACCTTACTAAATGGGTGAGTAACAGTCGTGCTGTACTGTCACATATCCCAAAAGAAGATAGAGCCACTGAAATTAAAGCTGGATTTGGACAGGGATAAACTCCCCACAGAATGAGCCCTAGGACTATTATGGTGGGTGGAGAGTGACACATTCAGATTTAACATCTCTATTAAAGATAAGCCACACACCAGAAGAAACATTCTGTCAATGGTCAGTTCTATGATGATCCATGACCCGCTTGGTTTCTTGTCTCCTCTAACTCTGCCTGATAAGTTTCTTCTTCAGGATCTTTGCAAAAACAAGAGCAGCTGGGACCATGTAATATCACAGGCTGCATCGGAGAAGTGGAGGAAATGGGTGGCCAGCCTGGACATACTGGAAATGTTCATAGTGGAGCGCTGTGTGAAACCAGATGGAATTGGAGCATCCACACAGGCTGAACTGCATCACTTCTCAGACGCCAGTGTGCCTATGGCACAGTAAGCTATCTGAGTCTGACGGCAGGAGAACACACTGTGCATGTAGCCTTTATGCTGGGCAAGGCCAGAGTAGCACCGCTAAAGCAGATGACAATACCACTTGTGGCGACGGTCTTGGCTGTTAGAGTGGATAAAATGCTCAGAAAAGAATCAGACCTCAAGCTCAACAGCTCAACATTCTGGACAGACAGCCAGACAGTGTTAAAAGACATTGCAAATGAACACACAAGATTCCGTACATTTGTGGCCAATAGAATATCTATCATAAGAGAGAACACCATAGTCACCTAGTGGAAATTTATTGGAACAAAGCTGAATCTAGCTGATTTAGCATCTAGAGGGATGACTGCAGACACCTTTGTCAAATGCAAACCATGGGTCCACGGACCAGAGTTCTTGTGGAAGTCAGAAACAGAGTGGCCACATAGTCCGTTAGAATCTTTATCACTCTCACAGGATGACCTAGAGGTCAAGAAGAGCATAGTAGTCTATAGTGCTGTGATTAAGAAAAGTGACAACCCCACATGGCAATTGCTGAATACTTTTCTAATTGAAACAAGTTAAAACAGGCTATAGTGTGGTATTTAAAGCTGAGGAACCTTCTTATTGCTCTCCGTGTGAAGAGTAAAGTTTTACCACAGCCACAGACCAGGGAGCCAGAGCAAAGTGCTGGATGGCAAAATGAAGACCTGCAAGAATGATATGCATTGCATGTCCTTGGATGACCTGATAAGGGCGGAGAAAGCCATCATTATGTTTTGCCAACACCACACCCCACACCTCAGGACTGTTTTCCTAGGCCGCTGTTACTTATGTCTTCTCACATGTCTTACTTACTACCTCTGTATATTTGCACATTTTGTATTTTGTATTTTGCACATTTTGCACACTCTCTCCTATGCATCTATTTTGCCCAATTTTATCTGCACATCTTTTTTTTTATATATATATATATCTACACCTCAGCAGGACTCAGTTACCAATTGCACTGTTCATCTTCATCTACTAATTGCACTGTTCATCTCAATGATGACTACTATGTATGTATATATATATATATATATATATATATATATATATATATATATATATAGGTTTTAATTTTTTTCATTGATCTGATTCTAAGAGCTCACATATAATTTTATTTTAATATAGGTAAATCTATTTATTGTTTATTGTCTATACTCTGGTCTTTTATTGCACTCCTCTATCCCCTTGTACTGCTGGTCAATGTGAATTTCTCCTAAGGGGGATTAATAAAGGAATGTCTTATCTTATCTTAAAGCTATCCAGAGGAAATAGCAAAGCTGGAAAAATCTGCTGGAAAAGGACTGAACCGAAAGAGCACCATCTACAGGCTGGATCCTGTACTCGAGGATGGAGTCTTAAGAGTAGGAGGAAGACTGCACAGAGCCGCAATGCCCAAAGAGGCCAAGCGGCCCATGATCCTACCCAAAGATCTGCAAGTCTCCAAAATCATCAATTCTTCAGCACATACATCAGTAACTTAGACATGGAGGGAAAAATCATATTCTCTCACAGCTCAGAAAAAGATTCTGGATAATCAATGCCAACTCTGCAGCTCGCAAAGTCATATCCAAGTGTGTAATGTGCAGACATGTCCGAGGAAGGATAGCCAAAAGAGAGACTCGAAGCTGATCTTCCACCTTTCAGCAATGTAGGTGTTGATTACTTTGGGCCTTTTGAAACCAAGAGAGGCAGAAGTCTAGTCAAATGCTATGGAGTCATATTCACTTGTATGTCAAGAGCAGTGCATTTAGAAATGGCACACTCCTTAGATACAGACTCCTTTTGAAGATCATTTTCAGTGTGGTGACACTATCTGTGCTAGACTTTATATAGTCCAGAAGAGAGGAGGTGTATAGGGTAATGTCCATGTGGGAGTCAAGGGTTGCCTCAGAGGAGTGCTTACTCCAGTCATGGTTTTAAAACATTCTGGCAGTTTAGTTTCCGCCTCTTCTGGCCAAATCTTGACTGTCACACTGTGGGTTTCACACGTCTGATCAGTGGGGAATACTTTGGGAGTTGGAACAAAGAGACATGTCAGATTGTCATAGTTGGGAGAGGGGGATGGATTTAATGGCACCGGCCATGTATGTGTGAACATGGTCTAAAGTTTTGTCTCCCCTGGTAGGACATGTGATGGAAACTGAACCCACAGGCCTTTTTCTGCTATCATTCTTGTGAGCACTCGTACTTTTTGAGCACTTATACTACATGCAAGTTATTTGTGTGCCTGTTTTTTTTTTCTATATTTTTATGCATGATTTATATACTTGTTATATTTATATACTCTATGCATGAATACCTGGGTACAGCCAAAGTGATGGGCCTCTCATTTGACCAACACTCCCCAATTCCATTGTGAACGTGAAACGCCACCAATGCTGATTGCGTGACACAGGCTTCGACCCTGTGCCCTGAGCTGTTTGGTTCACTGAAGATCTGGGGCCTCTGGTTGTCTCGAGGTTGCCTCGAGAACGACCAGAGACTGTGTTTATCTGGTAGAATCTATCCCTATTTTAAATAGTATATCAGTATCTCTCCAGGGTCAAGCTGTGATCTTCAGGGACTCACCATACGTACCCTCGGAGTTGTTTACCTTACCCTATAAAAGGCCTGCCAACAATACTGTGTTGGCAGGCGCATTTCTGAGAACACTGTATCAAGTGTATTGCTCTCTGTTGAACTGTGAGTGTTCACTAAATAACAACTGAATATAAAAAAAGGATCTTTTGGTTTAATCTATCACCTCGGTTGATTTAATTCAGCTTACTTTCGTCTCCTGTGCCGGTGCCCCCTTCTGATGGGATTCAGTTTTTACCACAACAGACAGGAGACATGCAGTTTGAATTTGGGTAAGACAGTCTTTAGGTTGGAGTGATTGAAAGCTGCATCGGAATGTGTAGTCTGTTGTTTGGTAATGGCAGAATGCAGTTCTTTCATTGCAAGCGTAGCATTAGCGTCAGGGGTGATATAACTAGCCATAATGATAGCAGATGTGAATTCTCTGGGTGGTTAGAAGGGTCTGCATTTAACCATGAGATACTCCACATTCTCTGAGCAGTGGCTCTCAATGATGGAGGAATCTGTGCACCAAACTTTGTTGACACAAATGCCCTTGCACTTTCCCAAGTCGGCCGAAAACGTTGCATTCTGCTAGGTTAATAGTGTGGCAGAGTGGCTCCGTCCACTTTTATTTATTTTTTATTTTTTGTTTTGTTTTGTTTTTTGGGTGTAGTAAGCCAGTGCTGCTTTCCACCTCTGCTCCCTGCTCACTGCATGTCATCGGGCTGTGGGCGGTCGTCAGCCTTCGAATTGATCACAGGACGGTGCCATCATGGGCGTAGGTTTGGTTTGAAATGTGCTGGGGACAGAGACGCATTCGGAAGTGCATTTTTAGAAGTGCTGGGTACAATGACGCGCATTCATTTTCCCCCTTTCGCGCAGGTCATGTTAATTAATAAAAATGTATACAAAAATGTGATGACACACACGCACACGCACACGCACACACACACACACACACACAGACGCGATGTCTTGACTATGCTCACGCACAGAGCTCTAATACTTTTCATTGGATAATGTGATTCAGATAGGTGCAGTTCATGGCCGTGTCTACCTGCTGAATGTAACTGCTGTGAAACAATCGGGAAATAACGTTTCATTTCTCTGATTAACGGCTTTATCGAGACCGGCCCTCGCTCTCTGTTATTGTTACTCTATGTCTCTCTACCAAAGTGCTAGCTCTCTCTCCGTCTCTCTCTCGTCATCGGACACAAATCAAATTAAATGTTGTTTCTATTTTGTGTAAATTAGGTTAATGCTTTTGTGTTTTCTTGTATTATCAGTTCAACTTGTTGTACTTGCCTGAGGAAATCGTGGATATTGCAACGTGTTGGGGGAGTGTTTCCCAGAATGCATTGTGACATTCTGGCATTCTGTGTCATTACATGTTATTGCTATTAGATAGGGTTTGGAGGCGAATGTTCAGGACATGTTGGGTTGCATTTCACTGTTTCATTGCGTTCACTTTGTTGACTGTTGTTTTTGGGATGAGTCAGGGAGCACCATTACTCAACGCACTATGGCATCTTGTCATACCACTACCACTCCGCTCGTAACCGCGTGAGAAGTCCGCTTGTGACCCTGTCATACAAGCGACTTGTAAGAGTGGAGTTTTTCTCTCTTCGTCGAGCATGACGTAACTCAGACTGCATTTACTGACGTAGTGGTGAAAGACACCGGTGCGAGTCCCACACGGGGGATTCTTTCATAAAAAGTGGTGGGTACAAAATGACTCATGACGAAAACTGGTAGGTACGCGGCCCCACCGTCCCCACCGTATTCTACGCGCCTGGGTGCCATGGAAATTATATGTGGGAGAGGATCATTTGCCTCAGGTGTGTCTACCTGCCTCTGCTGGGTCGGCAGCGTGGCACAGTTGGCGTGGCTGTCGCAAGGAAGGTTAACTTCCCAGGTTGTGTGTTTATACTCTTCGGATCGGCCGTTTGTTTGGCTGGGGGTTGCGGCCGAGGGGGCGCTGTTTCGGCAGTTTGTGTGGCGTTACACGGGCTGCACAGTGTGTGCTCTGACTCTCCATCCTGCCATGTTAACAGTGTCGGCCTATTTGCCGATGGAGGTTTGAAGTGGGCGAGTGTGGCGCATAGATCTCCATGCGTTGCGTGGCATTCAATTTCCATGTTAAAGCTGCCACATTGTGTACTGCCTTGGCGCTGGATCACTGAAGCCTCCATGTCCCGCCAGTGGCTCACCTGCCAAAGCGGGCCTCTACACGCTGCAGTGTCGGCCACTGCTGTTCTGTCTGGGCTGGTTTTTCAGGCCCCGTTGCTGTTTTAGTGATCAACACCTGTTTCTTTTTCTTTTGTGTGTGTGTGTGTGAGATATTTGGAGACCCAGTGATACTGGCGTGGGTTTTCCGGACCCATATAGTGTGTTACCAGGATAGGAGCATGTATAAGTCCCCACTTCAGCGTTGTGTTATGTAATTGTTGCCTCTTTCTCTTTTTTTGAACAGGAGCTGGTGGTGCCACTGGTGTGCATGCTTGGCTGATCTTGGTGGTGGCGGTTCCCTTCACGTTCCTGTACAATAGTTCACTTTGGTGTCAATGTACAAAAAATGCGCAGGAAAGTAGTAGACCCTTGAGGCACACACCCAACACCGAGTAAGGTTTAAAATACAGTTTTATTTAACAATTGTTAAAATGAAAATGATAAAAATAGAAAATAATAGAATAGGAAATAAGTCCCACAATGTTCACTCTGTCAATAGACGGGATAAAGTGACCAAAGGGATCGCCAATTACTCGGTGTCCCACACACCCAACTCGCACCACGGAGGCACAGGGTTAATCAAACTTCACAGCAATCAAATATCGAGGCACAGCAAGCAATGTTAAGTGGATGAAAAAAAAACTTGTAGAAACACACGTGTTACACACAACCTTCGTCAGTGGCCAAGCCAACTACACAGGGCACCAAGCAACAGCGATCCAAACTATTACCGGATCTTAAATAAGCGCACCGGTAGACAACACAACAATACAACGTTAGAATGACAAACACATCACGGAAGCTAGTGAGTCCAATCCGAGCACCACTCACGACCCAGCTATTGCAGTCCTGTCACTCAGCCCACATCGAACGGCTCGCCACGACTGTGGCGGCGGGGGTAGTCCTGCGGCAGTCCTTGGTTCGTGCACACGGGCCCTGTGCGCCACGACAGGTTCGACAAGCCTCACCGCGCGAATGTCCTGCGAGCTCTCCGCCGTGCCGACCGTGCAGTCTCACTGAAGCTGTCGGAGAGGAGGCCAGGATCAGTAGTCTGTCTGCGTTGACCCAGCAGTGATTTGCTTACTCGAGGGAGAATATGAAGACTACTTAACTTTGTCGATTTCTTTCTTGAGAGCGTAGTCGGAGTGGCGTTCGTTGGATGCGTGGAGTCGGCGTGTGCTCGCGGTGCTCTCTCGAGAGTCCTGGGCCATGCTTGTCTTTTATCTCTTATCCTGCTCACTCCGTTTGCCAATCAGGGCTCCTCCGGTGCACCTGGCTCATCGGCTGCACCTGTGTCAAAACAAATCACTGCACATGCACCCACACCAACGCAAACCCATTGTCCAATCCCTCCCACTGCCATTACGTCAATGTTGACAAACAACTTACACAGCCTTACACAGTTCACATTCAGTCCCGTTACATCAACAATCGGTGTGTGTTTTTTTTCATGTGTGATGTGGCATAAGGACCCTTCTCCCCCCCCCACCCCCTCAGCAAGTCATTGCAGCCGGTGAGCCCCCAGCCCCCGCACTCCGCACTTTAGAGGCAAAGTAACAAACACTTTAACTGGGTCTGTGCAATATTGTGTTTATTGTTGAATGATTGTATTTTAGACAACTAAATTGAATAATAAACTTTGTATTTTTTTGGTGGAATCACGTCCAGTGCCTGTTTCTTTCGAACTTGTGTCCAATGGTTAACCGTAGAACGGTGATCCTTTGTAATAATTCCTGGGGGTGAAATTCCTCTCGGTGGCGTTGCCGATTTGTAATTATAAGGTACAACAGTATACCCTCGTAGCATTGCCACAATAGCATTGTCTGGGATGGAAGGGTTTAGCCAAGTTTCTGTGAAAATCAGGAGATTGCTGTCCATAATCCGTTTGTTGGTGATGATCCTCAGCCGTAGTTCCTCCATTTTATTCACCAGGGATCGGACATTGGCGAGGAATATGTTGAGAAGGGCAGTCTTGTGCAGTGCGAGGTAAAGTCTGTCTTAAGGCCTCCCCGACAGCCACAGTGAATGCGTTTCTGCTGCCGCATTTCAGTGCGCCTAGGCGGTGGGGCAAGCCTGGTTTTCCCCGCAAGTTTACTGATCTCAGCTGTGGTCCCGAGATTGGCGATAAAGTTAACAGAATTGCGGGAACCGATGATAAGAAGTTCTTGTGGGCTGTATGATATGTTTGCCAGACTGTCTTCAGTTAAAAGACTCATAACAACCAGATAGATAGCAACTACATTGTACTTTAGCCAGACCACTGGCTGCAGCGTGTACATGCGCCGCCATCTTGATCTACATCTCTAGATCTCTGATCTACATTTCTCTTACTGCAGTATTTTCACTACTGAAGTTTAAATATTTCCTTTGTTTTTTCTGCAGTAGGCCTACATTTGATCTTGATCTCATGCTTGTTTGACTACAGTTTTTTAAATGAATACTCGGTGCTGTGAATGTTTTAATGCAGTACACTTAATAATAATAGTTAATAACCTCGTTGGATTAAATGTGGTATTTTAAATGCCAGATGATATCCCCATTTGTTAGTAGTTTTAATGCAGTTCAGTTTGTTAGTATTGTTACTTGTTGCAAGTGTTTAAATACAATACAGATAGACACAGTTTACATAGACACTTGGTTGCAAGTAAACAATTAAAGTCATGTGAATAATAAATAATATTCTTAATATTAATGCCTTCTGTGTAAACTCTATGTAGTTATAGGCCTAAGCTACTTTCTTTTAATTCTGGTGGTACTTATAATTAAATAATTTCTCAGGTGGTACTCATGGTAAAACGTTTGAGAACCACTGGTCTACAGTATAATATAAATCAACTGTGGCTTTGTGAAAGTGCTGGCAGGACATTTCTGGCCTGTCTCCAGATGGACCCATCTGTAGTCCAACCTCTACCTCCAGCTCGGGGAACAATGGTGGTTGGTACCATCTGACACTCAAAGGGTGATATACTTATTAATCGTTGAAGACTGATCTTGTACAGAGACTGTACATAGTTTTATGTGTATTCCACCCACACTAGCACACTCCATGTTGCTGGGTTGGAGTCTACCAGACAGTGTAGTGTCATCTCCAGGACCCCTTAGTCTGGCTACTAGACTGAGGGTGGAACCCTGAGGAGAAACTGGCGGAAGCACCCAGGAAGGAGCAAATAACCTTCCAGAACCTGGAGATGAATTGGGGACCCCGGTCAGAAACTGTCTAGATGAAGGCTATAGAGCCTGAAGACCTGCTGAATCATCAGGTAGGCATTCTCACGGGCAGATGGGAGTTTGTCTAGCATGATGAAATGTGCTGCCTTAGAGGACCTGTCCACAACGACAAGTCATATTTATCCAATTTCAGTTTGTACAACCCTATCCTCATGTACTTGTATGTTGTACGTCTTGGCACTTTATAATTGCTCTTTGTAACTTAGCAATTAGCATCTTTGTAGAAGCCATAATAAGGCATTTTGCATTTTGTCTTAGAAAACTTTAGTTACTTTCAAATTCTTTATTATTTGTAAGTTATTTAATGTGATCTGATAGTATTTGACATTAGGATGTTTGTATGTGCTTGCCTTATATTTAGTTGATACTAGAGTCCTTTAGAGTCCTCTCTAAAGGACTCTAGTTGATACTTACCTGTGAACGTAGTAACGTAACCACGCCCTCTAATCCTGACGTGCCTCTGTGGCGCGAGTGTGTAGACTTTAATTAGTCCATCGAGAGTAGGGCAGGTTAGATGGCGGAGAAGGAAGAGTTTTTCGACCGCATAAGCGTTATGTCTCACATCCTGGAATACTTGTATATTATTTGTTTATCGCGTCCTATCATCCTTCAATTGCACTTACTGAAAGTCAACCAGACTGTTGGAATAAATATTCAAACTTCGGAATCCCACTCTCTGTGCGTCCTTACCTGGAATGTGTGTCGGTAACCCTCTGCCTCAACCTGGTGGCAAAACTTTAGCCATAACAATCTTAGAGATGTTGTATACTAGCAATGGTTAACCTAGCAATTGGAATGCTTGCTTGATTTGATTAGATTTGTTATTATTTATATTGCACATACACATTTTTACATTTTTATTGTATTCTATCTTATTTTATTCTATTTTATTTTATTATACAAAGTTGAGTTCACACGGGCTGCAAGAATTTCACTGCTGGTAATTACGTACATTGTCATCTGGTATGTGACAATAAACTTGAAACGTAGAAACATTGAAACCATAGACACCACAATTATTGTATGTGCTCGTATGTTGCTTGTATTGTGTGGGACATATTTCAATCACAAACATGACATAAAGGGGTATATAATTTTTATGAGATGTTTTTTGATGATGTGATGATCACATCATCTCTGTGAAAGCAGAAAGACACAAAAGGAGGCAGAGAGAAAAAGCACAGTAGACAGAGAGACACCATGGCACAAGCAGAGCAGTACTGGAGGAGGCCAGAATGCAGAGTAGTGACAGGAGAAGTGGTGGGAGAGTTGCTTTCATTCAAAGAGACACCCTTTTGTGTTGCAATTTTTGCCCTCCAGACATCTTAAAATGCACATGTAGATCAGAGAAAGGACCAAACCCCCTAGTCAGCTCAGTTTTTGGATCTCTTAATTTCTAAAACCCTACAAATGGCCATGAGAGGGAGTCCTCTACAATGCAAACCAACCTAAATAGGTTGGGTTTGGTTCTCCTTGGCCCAGGGGGATTGGCTATCCATTAAGAATACTATGGCTAAAGTGATAGAAGTGATACTACTACACCGCACCACTGCTATGTAGTGGCGCACTGTAAAAGCCTAAGTTAAAGTCTCTAAAAAGGATGGGCTTTTACAGCCACAAACACACCCTTTACATGTCTGCACTTAACCCTATAACGTGATCCTACAAGATGCACTGTTATTCATTCATCTCAGATGGGAAATAGAAGTAAAAAATTCACATAAATTCACTTATACATACTCCCACATACAGTATATATAAGCAATTCTACTACAGTTTTGAGCACGCATTTCTTTGTACTCCTCTGATCTTTGTTTATTGTGTACAAAACTTTTAAACAACTTCAACGTGAGTACTATATCAATCAAAGAACATGATCAAAGATGTTTAAAGCTGGTGGACATAACTATATACGATTCAGTAACAGGCAGTAAAAGCGGTGTATGTATGTTATGGTAACAAGACAAGTCATGATACGGAAGGGTGTGAGCTCTAAGTGGTTTCCTCTAGCAGCTCGGCTGATCAGAAGCAAGCAAGTGGTGTAAAGGGCGTTCTCACTGGGTTTTTGTGGTGGGGAACTTGTAGCTCGTGGTCGTGTTTACATTGTCATACTAACACATGCTTCCTTATATGTTTGCCCCGCGGGTACAATGAAGGTTTAGTTTGTTTTTCTGAATACGGTTATTGAATTTTCATCTGCAACATGTGCTAATTTATTCTTGAGAACATTTTGGGGACTTTGTTTCCTTTCACTTGTCTGCTTCCGTGATTACTGAAGAAAGCATCCATTCCGAGGTCAGCGGAGGTCTTTCATTAAGAATAAACATATCCATGCTTGACCGACTCGATATGGTCAGACGATCAACCACCAGTGGCTTGGGAGACCAACAAATAACTATTTGTGTAAGTAAATATTACCTTATAAAATACAAGTATGCATGTAGCAAGTATTCATAAAAGAATCAATATGCTAATAGCAGTAGTAAATGTGTCCAAAATATTAATTAATTAATTATATGAATGTAATGAATGAGTGAAGTATTACTATGCACTTTCATGGTAATTTTGGTCAGCAGTTTTCTTTCAATAAATATAGGCCCTATGTATTTCTAACTTATATAGTAGCAGGAACATTATTTATTTACTTGTTGAGTACCCATACAGTCCATGGTTTTAACACAAAGCTGGGTTAGTTAGGTTAACCTAGCAATAGAAATGCTTAAAACTTTCTTACTGTATTAGCAGCAATGAAATGTTTCACCTTCTTATGACAAATGTACTTTCTAAGTCGCTTTCGACAAAAGTGTCTGCTCAATTCCCTAAATGTAAATGTAAATGTAGTTGGGTAACAGTACAATATCATTTGTATATATTTGCGACCCCTTTTTATTTAGTTTTTTTGTATTTGTATTTTTATATATTTATATTTTTATTTTGCATGCGTGTCTCGCACCAGGGATCGAGGGAAACGGCTTTTTGGTTTTTGTGTATGTCCTGTACGTTCATGAAAACTGACAATAAAGTTTACTTGACTTGACTTGAATAAGGGGACATTAATTAACCATTAAGTAACATAGTAATAAGCATTAATGTTAACTAATAGCCTGGTAATCATTAACTAATGGTGTTCATGTTAAACTAAGGTATTAATTGATTGGGTTAGGGTGACCCAATGCTCACTACTAAGGACTGGAGATGGTGCGCCAGTGCAGCAAGAATAACTTTAATAAGAAGTAAAGTACAAAACCTAGCCCGAACCCACCAACCCTATGCTATTGCTGTATAATAATGCTTATTATTGCATTTACTTGTTTATTAATGGTTACTTCATGTACCCTTATTGTAAAGTGTGACTCCAATTTGTACGACAAAACATGAGGCACTTTACATTCAGATAAATTCTGATTTTGAATTTGAATCCGTCAATGAAGGATTATTGGGAACATTCAGCTCTCATAAATGTACACACATCATCAAAGTACATTTTCTATATTCTTACAATCAATAATGAAAAACCATTATCTACACCTTACTTTGTGTTATAAACATAAACCCACTTTAGTGGGTTTACCTTTACCTTTACCTTGTTTTTTTTAAGGCAATGGCCCAATAAGGCCCAATAGCTTCTTAGAAGCCTAGCTAAAATCAATTGTGTGGCAATTGTGGTACCCATTGCATTCCTTAATCATCCTGGACGTCCCTTTTCTTGATTTTTTTCCCTTCCCTTTTTTCTTACCGTTTAAGGTCTAGGATTGGGGGGTGTCAAATGTATGGCTTGTTAAGAGCTTTGAGTCAGTTATCGTGATTAAGGGCTATACAATTAACTTGACTGGATTTAATCTAGTATTTATATATATATGAAGCACTAGTGAGATAACTTGGGCATAGTTCTCCTATTAAATGTGGTTGTAAATTCAGATGGCTCCTTGTGTACTCTACTCCACAGAGAAGATGTTAAAATGTCACTCCCTTCCACCTTCCTCATGCTCCTCGCCATATGGAGTGTCCTGATTCCAGCCCTCAGTCACCCCCAGCCAAACCCATGTCGAATGGTGAGGACACTATGCTAATACAACTGTGCATGAGCCATACTGTATCATGCAATGTATGACCTAAATTATAAATCATTATAACACTGTGGTCATCTAGAGTTTATTTATGTAGACCTTTAGCACAATAACATTCTCAGCTTCACAAACCAATAATTGCAGAATTGTATTTTTTGCACTACCACCATTGCACATACTTCCATACTACCGTAGCACCTCCTTACCATCATCTCCTTCCCATCATGTAATCACTGCACATTCTTTATACTCTTATATCTCTGTGAGTGATTACTGTTCTTTACGTGGGTGAAATACGTGTCTACATGTCTATGTGAGTGTATGTATAAGCTACTGGATGCCAAAAATGTCCCTCGGGATAAATGAAGTATCTAAAGAAAAGTAAAGTAAACTACGCCAAGAACAAGTCCCTAAGAACCCAGAATAAAAAGGAAAGAAATGTTTGGAAGGAACACAGAATAATCATATTCAGGGACAGTCTTATGCTGGGTGAGCAGACATTAATCAATATGAAAATAGACACATCTCACATCAGAGGGCTTCTCCAGCAGCCTGTATGAGCTGGATGTCAGCAACAACAGACTGATTGAGGTCGTTGCTGGGAAGGGCACACTGGCAGCTCTTGGAAATCTGACCTACCTTAACATGAGCCTCAATTATCTTGGGTGGCTTCCCCCTGGATTATTTTCAGGGGGGATTAATTAATAGGAAAATAGCAAATATGTTGCTATTTTGTTTTGCTAAAAATATTTTCAAAAAAGTGTTAAATTTTTTTAGCTATACAATAGCACAGGACACCACACACCCACTCAATCACTGTCTCACTGTAATGCCCTCTGGGTGCAGGTACAGGTCCTTGAGGTGCAGAAGGGCTCGCTTTGGCAAAAGCCTGGTATACCCGCAGCCATAGCACCGGGTATACCAGTTTTGGAAGTTCTGGAAGCCATAGCAGCCCTTAACAGGGCTGCTATGGCTTCCAAAACTGTCTGCATGTCGAAGTGTCCTTGAGCAAGACACTAAACCCTGAACCCCAACTTGCTCCCCGGGCTCTGATCATAGCAGCCCACTGCTCCTATGTACAATAGAATGGATCAAATGCAGAGACCAAATTCCACCAGCCTGGCTGTGTGGTCATTAATAATAAATAAATAAAATAAATGTACAGTGTAAAGTCTGTAAAGTCTAACTAACCAACTAACTAAACAAATTCACATTCAGTCCTAAGAAAAGATGACTAGGCATCTGTTCAGTAAAATAATAAGGTAGATTCATTAACCACAATGATTAATATGTGTCAGTGTTTCCATGTTAACAAATGTATAGGAGCAACATTCTAATTGTTTAAATGATTAATCAGACCAACGGATTAAAATAATAGCATATACTGTATAATGGCACTGAATCAGTTAATGCATGAATACACTTGTTAATATCTTCAACGTAATTTGTTATTGATGTGAAATAGATATATAATACAATATACATATTACAACCTGACACCATACAACATGTTACCATATGATACCGTTATATTCTATGATCAGTCCAATACAGACAGAAAAGAGACAGCATATACTTATTTTTTAAATAATAGACAGAAGCCTTAGCAAAGGACTACTAAATATCTTCAGGTGTACACAAATATATATAACGAAAACAAACACTTCTGTTCTGTTCTTTCCACAGATCCAAAAAATGGCACTGTGCAACAATGGCAGGCTCCCCGTTGTGCCTGTAGGCCTACCATACAACACAGAGGAGCTTCAGCTCAACAACAATCTCATTCAGACACTACTCAACAATTCTCTTCTCCACTACTCCTCCTTATATACTTTAAGCTTAGCTGGGAATTACCTGGAGAAGATAGAAGCCAATGCCTTTGGAGACTCACACCCCTTACAGAGTCTTAATTTAGCAGAGAACAGGCTTCATGTTGGGTACCAAGACACTAGCCATGCACTTCTCCAGCTACAACAGCTACGAGTTCTGGATCTGTCCCAGAATGCGCTTGAGGACGACATGGTCTTCCACCTACTCCAGAACCTGA
>JAXIVH010000009.1:13730697-13783197 GCA_036785325.1 Urophycis tenuis | reverse complement strand
TCAATTAATGCATACAAAAAAAGGCTGCTACTTATAATACTTTTGGAATTCCCAAATCCTTTCAGACCTAAAAAATGCCTACCCTGGTTTAGCGATGGATCCAATGCAATGTCAATATATAAGTAGGCAATTCAGACCATATCTGACATTTTGAACCAATTCTTTTGTAAACCTTTAATGAAATTAATTTTCTGCCACACTGCTTAATCCAACTCACAATAACAAGTAATTGTCATGCTTTTAACTGTTCAGCAAAGAAGCATTACATATACATGTTAAGATTGCACTCTTATGGCTAATGGTCAAAAGGGCACTTTTTCCATTTTGAATAAAAAATACAAAAATGTAACCATTAGAAAAAATTACTTTCGGTCACCAGCTGAGTTATAGCATGTAAACCATAAAATAAAAGTAAAATGATCTAGCATTCGAAACTGTCAAACCAGGAAGCTGGTTTGAACGTAAATGCAGGTTCCAGAAACTGGTGTAGTATACAACAGAGAACGGGGCCCACTACTATTCCCCTTCACCCAAATCCATCACTCGTTCTAATCTGTTCATCTATTGATAAAGAGGTGACAGCCTGGATGAGGCTTACGCAGCCGCTCTCACCACCTGACCTGTTGCGAAAACACACACACGTTTGTGTTTTCGTGTTTACTCCCAAAAAACAGGAAATGGCTGAGCCTGCCATTGAATTGTTAAGTTAAGGGAAGTGACATTGTGACCCCCCCATCCCTGCAATACACACACACACACACACATACATATATATATATATATATATATATACATACATATATATACATATATATATATATATATACACATATATATAAAGTCACATCTTGGATGCGGAGGGGTGTGATCAAATGTGCTCGTGTTGGACTCTCCAGTCTATCCGTGGCTGAGTTGGCTGTGTCCCAGAGCAGCTCAGTTGAGCAGCTCCAGGTAGGTGATGGGTACTTTGCCTCGTTGGTTGCCTCGCTCGCCCATAAGCCAGTCAGAGTCCATACCGGAGACACTGCTCACGACAATGACCTGGAATCACAAGCCAGGAGCACAATAGATCCAGCTTCCTGATGGATCTTGAGGTTCTGATAGGCTAATGTTGCCTGGCAAAGTTTTTTTTTTGAACATTTTAAACTAGAGCTGGGTATAATTTGGTTTTGTTTACACATTTCAAGTAATCCACACACGTTCTATGCAAAAACAGTCATTAACACTAACATCTACATCATAACTGGTGAATTGCTCAAGTTGTGTTGTCCTATTTACAGTACATTTGGAACAATGCCTCCCCAGCCTCACCTCGTCGGCCAGCAGGGAGAGCTCACTGCTGCCAGTGGCATCATAATCGTAGAGGACCCGTGCCTTACGGCTGCCACTGGCGACACGCAGCTCAGTGAAGCCGCTGGCCAACGCAGAACCGGCCCGGCCCGATGGCGGGCTGGGGAGGGGGCCCGACACCGGGATGGTGGGCACGGAGATGCTTGCAGTGCTGGCCATGGGCGACTGGTTGTTGTTGGAGAATGATGAGGGGAAACTGGAGGCAGGAGAGATGTGTGTACAGCATACAGCATTTACTTGCCCAATAGCCATCTGAAAACTTAAAAGCTTAAACATTATCATGTCCCCTGCCCCTAGCTTTTCCTGTGGATATTTCCTATGATGCATTTCCGACCCTGACCTTAATGCATTTCCCCCCTTGTAACAAAAGTAAATCAATGATGTGTAAAATACAATAGAGTAGAAGGATATAGTATTCAACTGATGCATATAGGCCTTTATCATGTTATAGGTGTAAACACAGGTGTAGCTCACAAGTTAACTATGGATACTGGCATGCCTACAGATCCATCGTGCACCTAATGAGAAAAGTGTTCTAGATGCCTGGGTTATGTGTGTGTGTGTGTGTGTGTGTGTGTGTGTGTGTGTGTGTGTGTGTGTGTGGCACCTCACCTGCCCAGCTGCTTCTGGAGGTCTACCATGTACTGGTAACACTGTGCGTAGTACGTCGACTGAGCCTCCACAAAGTCATTTAGACAGTGCAGGTGGTGGGCCTGCAATGGGAGTGGGAATAGGCATACTATTACTATCAAACTAATAGGCACATTATAACTATAACCATTATACCGCAGAGGTAGCTTTTCAGAGATCCCTCCTTTCCTTCTTGGGTGTGTTATGCAATGGGAATACGACACATTAGGTGTGGGTCAGAGGGTACTATGCATCAGAAAACTCCATAACCCACAAAGCCAATGTTGGAAGTGATTACTTTGTATCATTCTAAACCTGCATTATGCAACTATACTACTGCAGATATTTACTCACTACTTACTGTAAACATTTCTCCCATATAACTCAATCCTTTCCAAATCCAAATCCGTTTTCTCTATAAACCCCCCCATTTCTGTTGACGGGTCTGAAAATGACATTTACATTTAGCAGACGCTTTTATCTAAAGCAACTTACAAAGAGTACATTTGTCAGAAGAAGGTGAAATATTTAGTTGCTGCTAATACAGTAAGAGAGTCACCAGAACAAGTTTCAAGCATTTCAATTGCTATTATACAACTTCTCTGACTAAGTGCAAAGTTACAAAGAGCGATGAAAGTGCAAGGTTACAAAGAGCGATTAAGTGCCAAAATGTACAACAAATAAGAGCACAAGGGTAGGGTTATGAAGGGTTAAGGTGAACTCTGAACAAGTGGGTCTTGAGTCTCTTCTGGAAGATGGGGAGTGACTCCGCAGTCCTGACATTGGCAGGTACCCCGTTCCACCACTGCGGTGCCAAAACAGAAAAGATTTGAGAATTCGCCATCCAACCTTTTCCTCCTTTTAGTGATGGAGGTACCAGTCGCCCAGCTGAGGTAGTTGAGGAGAGTGCTCGAGCAGCGGCGTGGGGTTTCACTAATGTTTGGAGGTAGGTAGGGGCAGTTCCATTCACGGCTTTGTAGGCCAGTACCATCGTCTTGAATTTGATGCGAGCCACTACAGGAAGCCAGTGGAGGTCTTGAAAGAGGATGGTCACGTGGGAGAATTTGTGTTGGTTGAACACGAGGCGTGTTGCAGCGTTCTGGATCCGCTGCAAAGGTTTTACCGTGGTTGCAGGTAGTCCAGCTAAGAGCGAGTTGCAGTAGTCGAGACGGGAGATGACAAGTGCTTGGGTCAGGAGCTGTGTCTTCCCTCGTGAGGAAAGGCCGGATCCTGGGGATGTTGTAGAGAGCAAATCTACAGACGCCCAGGTTTCTAGCGGTCAGTGAGGCAGATACTGTGATGCCCTCGACCGAGACCAGCAGGTCCCTGTGAGGGCAGTCTTTCCCCAGTAGGAAGAGAAGCTCAGTCTTTGCGAGATTGAGCTTGAGTTGATGCGCAGTTGTCCAAGAGTAGTTGTCCAAAATTACATATACACACAACTATAACTGTTGAAAGGACTCAAATGGTGGGGATTTTGCAAACCTTTTACAAGCCATGAATAATAACCTATTCCATTTAGATAATAGTGCAAAGTGTTACTAGTGTAAATACACAAATGGCTTATGGGCGATAGAGATCAGGGGGTGACAGCGTAACCAGGGATCAGGGGGTTACAGTGAAACCAGGGATCTGGGGGTTATAGTGTATAGGGATCAGGGGGTTACAGTGAAACCAGGGATCTGGGGGTTATAGTGTATAGGGATCAGGGGGTTACAGTGAAACCAGGGATCTGGGGGTTATAGTGTATAGGGATCAGGGGGTTACAGTGAAACCAGGGATCTGGGGGTTATAGTGTATAGGGATCAGGGGGTTACAGTGAAACCAGGGATCTGGGGGTTATAGTGTATAGGGATCAGGGGGTTACAGTGAAACCAGGGATCTGGGGGTTATAGTGTATAGGGATCAGGGGGTTACAGTGAAACCAGGGATCTGGGGGTTATAGTGTATAGGGATCAGGGGGTTACAGTGAAACCAGGGATCAGAGAGTTATATAGTAGACATGGATCAGGAGATTACAGAGGTGACAGGGATCAGGGGGTTACATTGTACGTAGGGATCTGGAGGGTAACAGTGTACAGTAGCTTTCCTTGGGTTGCGTCCCCCTTTCTATCATGGCCGTGCGGCCATGTTCGGGGTTACAATGTATAGGGATTAGGGGCTTACAGTGTATAGGGATCAGGGGATTGCAGCATAAAGGGATCAGGGGGTTACATTGTATAGGGATCAGGGGGTTACATTGTACATAGGGATCTGGAGGGTTCCAATGTATAGGGATCAGGGGGTTACAGTGTATAGGGATCAGGGGGTTACAGTGTATAGGGATCAGAGGGTTACATTGTACATAGGGATCTGTAGGGGTACATTGTATAGGGATCAGGGGGTTACATTGTACATAGGGATCTGTAGGGGTACAGTGTATAGGGATCAGGGGGTTACATACGTGGGTGCTGCTGACACCTTCCAGCAGCAGACGGGTGATTTCCGCCTGCCGGTCGAACTCGCTCTGTGTCATGCGCAGCTCCTGCTCTGCCTGAGGACCATACAAAGCAAAAAAAGGAGCCCCTGTTGTTAGCATTGTTGTATGAGATGCAGGAGAGGATCAGCTATTAACTGTACTGTACATGCAGACCATTAGTGATAAAAACACATGATCACATATATAGAGCTGTCGATAAAAAAGTTTTGGCGGGAGTTCAACACAAGAGAGATTACGGTGTGAATCAGACACAACCCACAAGTTGAGTCCTGTGTGCCTCAGCCGCTTCCTCACACTGAGTGTGAGGACTCAATGTAAGGACTGGTATTGAGTGATGGACACAAAACTGCCCTGTTAAGGATCAGAAGGTGAACAAGGACAATGGCCGGGCTGTCCCACTTTCTCTATAGCTTACATTAAAAAAACAGTGCGAGACAAAAATAGTTTATTATAGTGAGTTGCACAATATGATGCTTCTTTGTCAAGGCAATGACAGGCAAGCAAGAAGTAAAAGCTAGCAGATGTTGTTTGTGTCCAGGTTCAGTTCAAAATACACCCACCCCAAAACATTCCCCTCACCTGTCACTTCCTCTGGCTGATATCTGCCGAGTTGCAAGTTTTTATTTTTCAACCACAGCAAAGCTTGACTGTGTGTGAGTGAGTGAGTGAGTGAGTGAGTGAGTGAGTGAGTGAGTGAGAGAGAGAGAGAGGAGCGAGCTAGGGCGTGACCCCCCCCCCCCCCCCCCCCCTTGCGTAATCCATATGTGGGTCAATTGTCAATTGACCCATATTCAAGATTCAAGAATTTATTGTCATCACATCCAAGACATGATGAGATTTCAGTAGCTGCCACAGTAATAGTGCATTCAATCAGTTTTTAAAACAAAACAATAAACGGAGAAGGGGAGAAAAGAAAAGAGGCCATAAAAATAGCGATATGGCCGACACATACTTAAGAACAGTGCAGACACACATTCAGAATGACGGTAGCGCAAATGAGGGTATTAAAATAAATATAAAGTGATGAGAAGATAAAATAAAAGTAAAAATAGAAAACCAAAGTGACCTGTAGATAAATATAAAGTGAACATATAAAAGTGACACAGTGCGTACTATTGTGAGGGTGAGATAGGAAGGTGAGGTGTCAAGTTCAGTAACCTTGTGGCCCAGGGATAGAAGCTTTTCTTCAGTCGGTTTGTTCTGGACCTGAGTCTCTGCCCTGATGGCAACAGATTGAACAGATGATGTCCAGGGTGTGAGGGGTCCTTTATTATTTTAATGGCTCTGCTGATGCCGCGGGAGCTGGTAATGTTCTCCAGGGTGGGAAGAGGACAGCCGATGATCTTTTCTGCTGACCTGCTGACCATCTGCAACGTTTTCCTGTCTGCAGCAGAGCAGGCAGTGAACCAGACGGTCATGCAGTACAGCAGCACCGGTAGGCCCGGTAGAAGGACACCAGTAGTTTCTCTTCTAGTTGGTTCCTCCGCAACACCCGGAGGAAGTGGAGTCTCTGCTGGGCCTTCTTGATGGCAGCCGTAGTGTTGACCAAACAGGTGAGGTCCTCTGTGATGTGGGTTCCCAGGAAATTGAAGGAGGCCACTTTCTCCACGCCTACTCCGTTTATCAGCAACGGTGCGTGGTCCCCTCTCTGCCTCCTGAAGTCAATGACCAGCTCTTTGGTCTTGTCAGTGATCAGCATCAGGTTGTTCCTGTTGCACCACTCAGCCAGCTCCTAGACTTCCTCCCTGTAGGCTGTTTCATCGCCCCCCCCGTGATCAGGCCCACCAGCGTGGTGTTGTCGGCAAACTTGATGATGGTGTTCGAGGGGTGAGTGGGAGAACAGTCGTACGTGTAGAGTAGTACAGGAGGGGGCTCAGGACACATTCCTGAGGGGAGCCGGTGCTGAGAGTCACTTTCAGTGCGCGTGCGCGAAAGCTGCATGCCGCCTGTTACTCTACTCTAGCCTTGAGTTTGGTTTTTTTAAACTTTTAACTTTCTATTTCTTTTTTTTTTTTTACTTATTATTCTTTTCTCTGAAGTACTGGGAAGCCCTACACTCTCAAACAATGCTGTTTGAGAGAGTTTTGTTGTGCTTCTTGTACTATTTTTATTATCAATTCCGCCTACACCGGGACACGCTGCCTTTGTTTACTCCAGAGAACAGCTGATCGCACTAATGCCGGCCGGCATGGTGGCCAGACCAGCGGATTTACCACCCGATCTCTGGAGGAAAACACACCGGGGATGCAGAGGAGGGAAACAACGTCGGGGGAGAGGGTTGACACGGGATGTGCGTATGGAAAGGAGAAAATTCAAGCCGTGTCTCCCTTCTATTGTTAAGGGGAATGTTCAATCCCTTTATAACAAAATGGACGAGCTAACGGCGCTAACGCGGAGCCACGCAGTTTACCGGGAATGTAGTCTGATGTGTTTCGCTGAGACATGGCTGCACAGGGACATTACGGACCCGATTGTATCTGTCGATGGCTTCCACATTGTCCGGGCGGACCGGGATTGTACCAAGAGCGGTAAGCGGAAGGGGGGGGGGCTTGCCATTCTAGTTAATATCAGGTGGTGCAATCCTGGTCACAACTGTAACAGCTCTGTAGCCCAGATGCCGAAGTGTTGGCCGTTGGACTAAATCCATACTACCTCCCTAGGGAGATCCCGCAAGTCATCATCATCATGGTGTACATCCCTCCCACTGCTGACCCATCAGCTGCCTTCGGCACCATACACACCACCGTCTCCAAACTACAGACTAAACACCCCAGTGCCCTCATCATCATGTCGGGAGACTTTAACCACGTCACCATGGATAGAGTTCTACCGACATTTAAGCAATATGTGAGCTGTCCTACCAGAGGGGTGAGGACCCTGGACCTGATGTATGCTAACATTAAGGAGGCATACATCTCATCTTCTCTCCCCCCTCTGGGCAGGTCGGATCACAATCTGGTTCACCTCAAACCGTGCTATGTGCCTCTGGTGAAGAGGAAGCCTGTGACCACAAGGACTGTGAGGAAGTGGTCAGAGGAATCTTACGAGGCACTGCAGTACTGCTTTGAGGTGACTGACTGGTCTGCACTCTGTGAGCCTCACAGGGAGGACATTGATGGGCTCACAGAGTGCATAACGGACTACATTAACTTCTGAATGGACTGCTATGTCCCTGCGTCGACAGTCACCTGTTACGCAAACAACAAACCTTGGATCACCAAGGACATCAAGGCCATCCTGAACAATAAGAAGAGGGCGTTCAGAGAGGGCAACCAGGCTGAGCTGAGGAGAGTACAAGGGGTACTCAAAGTCAGAATTAAGGAGGAAAAAGACAGATACAGGAGGAAGCTGGAGAAGAAGCTCCAGCAAAACAACACAAGGGATGTGTGGAGTGGTATGAGAACCATCACGGGCTTCCAGAAGACTGGTAGTATGGGGCTGGAGGGTGGGGTGGCTCGGGCCAATGAATTTAACCTTTTCTTCAATAGGTTTGATACTGCGGCCCCTGCCCCTCCCCCACATGACCCTGCTGCTGGTGCTGCTGGCAGCCCTAAAACCAGTGCCACTCCACCTCCCCCTCCTTATAGACCGCCCTCCTGCCTCTCACCACCTCTATTCACTCCCGGCCACTTTGCACCTCCACCCTGCCCCACCCCTCTCCCCTGCTCTGCCTACTGTCGTCCACTATCGGAGGACCCTATCCCTCCCCCTACGGACACCTCTACAGTTTCCTTCACGCCTGACCTGGTGAGAAGACAACTGATTAGACTCCACTCTGGCAAAGTGGCGGGCCCTGATGGTGTGTTCCCCAGGGTATTTAAAGCCTGTGCCCCCCAGCTGTGTGGAGTACTTAATCATGTCTTCAACCTGAGCCTGCACCTCCAGAAGGTCCCTCTGATGTGGAAGACGTCCTGCCTCATTCCTGTCCCAAAGACGCTGCGCCCCAGCAGCCCCAAGGACTACAGACCGGTGGCTCTGGCGTCACATATCATGAAGACCCTGGAGAGGCTTGTCTTGGAGCAGCTCAGGCCTATGGTCAGACCCTTCTCGGGCCAGCTGCAGTTCACCTACCAGCCCCGCCTGGGAGTAGAGGACTGCATCATCTACCTGCTGAACAAAGTCTACTAGCATCTGGACAAGCCGGCGAGCACTGTGAGAGTCATGTTCTTTGACTTCTCCAGTGCTTTCAACACTTTACGGCCGGGTCTCCTAGGTGAGAAGATGGCGGCGATGCAGGTGGAAGCCCCCTTGTTGTTCTGGATTTTTTTTTGCAACTTAATTTTTTATTGGGTCGATATTCAGAATTATAGCATTCACAATAATTCCTCCTTTTAACTCGATACCCTACAAATAACATACATACACAGAGGGACAAACACACTCAAAAACAAAACAAAACACTACAAAACAAACAAAAAAACACACCGTAATTAGATGTTTACGTCTGACAGGTCACACCCAACTGTGTACTGACTCACTATGTTGGAGCTATATCAAGTGAAGTCCCAACCAGAAACCCTCCTATCAACAAGAACAATTCTCCTCCCCTTCTATCACTTCCAACCATGGTGCCCATCGGTCAAGAAATTGTTCCTCTTGTAGTCTCAGTTTAAAAGATATCTTCTCCATAGTGTATATTCTCTTAACTACATCTTGCCAAATATCATAAGTTGGAGGATCCTTTTTGAGCCAACTAAGGGTTATTGACTTCTTGGCTGCAAGGAGAAGTATGTGTAATAAGTATGTTCTCTTTTTGTTCATCACCCCTTCCTGGACTGCTCCCAGAATGGCTAACAGTGGTCCCCTCACCATCTGACATCTAAAGATTTTAACTATAGAGCCAAATATTTCTCTCCAGAACTCTCTTAGAGCAGGGCAACTCCAGAATATGTGAAGTTGGTCTGCAGAAGGCTCCCCGCAGGTTCTCCAACATGGCCCTGATTGGTTGGGGGTGAATTTGACAGACAGCCATACTTTAATGATCCCTGGGGGAAATTGAATTTGGAAAGGATGTAAGGTGTTCTGAAGAATCTATTAACCACCTTCCATTGGAATTCTCGCCAGATGTTGGCATTATTGACTTTATGTATTTGTAAGATAGAGATAGTCTCCCAAATGTCCTCCATGATTGGCATTCCTAACTCATTTTCCCATCTTTCTTTGACTTGGCGCGTGTTTACTTGTTCCATGTTGGAAAATGCTTTGTATAAGACAGAAATTGGTTTCCCTATATTTGCTCCCTGTTGGATGTTAATCAAGTATTGCTCTATACAAGTGTCATGTCTCTTTATGTTATCCCAATCTGGGTGTTTTGTCAGAAAACTTCTAATTTGAAGATATCTAAAGATGTCTGATTTGGGTAGATTAAAATCTTCTACTAACTGTTCAAATGATTTCAGCTCCTTGTGTTCAAGAAGCGGATGTACAAAAGTGAGGTTTAGATGTTTCCATCTTTAATATCCCGGGTCTAGTTTAAGAGGGATGAAATCTTTAAAGTGAGCAATACTTGATAGTTCTGATGTAGCAGGGAGACTATATATTCGCTGCACTTCTTTCCACGCTTTAAGGGTAGTTTTGGACCGTCTACTTAGTGAGTCATCAATGTCTTTATTTTTTGTAAAAGGAACTATTGATAATGGTATTGAAGAGCAGGCCATCTTCTCAATCTCTAACCATCTTGTATCTGTCTTATCTGTCATCCAAACTATACGTGCTCTTAATTGACAGGCCCACCAGTACTTTTTAAGATGAGGTAGTCTCCAACCTCCCTGATTTTTGGACAGCTGTAACAATATGAATTTGATTCTTGGTCTTTTTCCTTGCCAGATAAATCTAGAAATGAAACGATCTACGGTGGTAAACATATTGTTTGGGGGTATAAGAGGCAGCACTTGAAAAAGAAATAAAAGTTTGGAGAGTACATTCATCTTTATACATTCAATTCTGCCTGAGAGAGAAAGGGGAAGCAGATTCCATTTATCAAGGTCAGCAGATATTTTGTTTATTAATTTATTGAAATTTGCATTGAATAACTTATCTGTATTTTGAGGGATAATAGTCCCCAAATATTTAATTCCCTCTCTGGGCCATTTAAATTAAAAGGCTTCCCTTATCTGTCGCATAACAAGTGGGTTTATAGCCAGAGCTTCTGTTTTATTCACATTGACTTTGTATCCAGATATTTTTCCAAAGTTGGTGAAATTTTGCATTAATCTGGGGACAGAGGACAAAGGGTCTGTAATATAGACCAAGACATTGTCCGCATACAGTGAGATTTTATAAACTTCTTCTCCAATTTCAATCCCCTCACAGACAGTTGGGTCTTTACGCTCCTTAGGCATCACAGAGATTATTGCCTCCTTCCAAGTCTGAGGTAACTCCCCTCTTTCTAGGGCAAAGGAGAATACTCTTTCAAGAATTGGAATGATGAGATCTATAAACGTCTTGTAAAATTCATTAATATACCCATCGGTACCTGGATTTTTATTGTTCTTCAAATTTCTAATAGCTTCTTCTATTTCCTGTTTTGTTATGGGCCTGTCTATAGTTTCAGAGGAAGACTCATCTATTTTTGGAAGTTGTATATTTAAATATGCATCTATAAAATCAGGGTTACTATCTGTGTCCTTATCAGAGTACAAGTCCTTATAGAATGCAGCAAAAGCTTCTGAAATTTCATTTGGTTTATACACAAATGGATTGTCAGGAGTATTACTTTAGATTTTTTGGACTGTGGCGTTGCTACACTTTTTCCTCAACTGAGATGCCAAAAGACGGCCCGCTCTGTTACCATGTTCATAATATTTCTGCTTTAGGTACCTTAAATTTCTTTCAATTTTCCCAGTCAAAAGACTTACCAGTTCTTGTTTTACTTGTTTAAGTTTATTAAGGTTTTCAATGGATGTTTTCTCCTTGTGTTGTTTTTCCAGTTCTTTTATTTGATTTTCCAGATTTGATTGCTTAGTCTCTCTTTTTAAACGTGAGGCAAATTGTATTATCTTTCCTCTTAACACTGCCTTTGCACCTTCCCACAGTGAGATTGGGGAGATATCGTCCTGATCATTAAATTGTAAATATAAGGCTCAAATTCCTCTCTCATGTAATCTTGAAATGCCGTTATCCCTAATAAAGAGGTATTAAACCTCCATCTACTTGAAGGAATTGCTCTTAATATATACCAAGTCAAAGAAACTGGTGAATGGTCTGACAGTTATGTTATGGATTTGGCAATCTATCGCTCTATATAATTCATTCTTTGGTGTAAATAAATTGTCTATTCTAGAGTATGATAAGTGAGAATGTGAATAGAAAGTATCGTCTCTAATTTTGGGGTTTAAATGTCTCCACACATCTATAAGACCGAGCTCTTCACATCTATTTTCATCTATTTTTGCCCTGCTTCTAGTTGTTAAGTGTGCTAAATATTGGCTAGGACGTTTATCTAATAGGGGATTTAAGACCAAGTTGAAATCTCCTCCAATCAGTAGAGCACCTTTTGCCTTGTCCAATACCAAGTCAAATATGCTCTTCATAAACTGAGGGCAGTTTTCATTTGGGGCATACACATTTAACAAGGATAAATTGACCCCATTAACTGAACTGTTAACTAGGACATATCGTCCATCTTTGTCCTTGAATTGGGAATCTTGACAAAACTGGAGAGATCTGTGAATCAAAACCGCTACGCCCTTCTTCCGCCCAGATGGATGGGATTAGTAGTAAACCTGTGATGCCCATGATTAAATCATTTTTTTATGTTCTGTGTCAGATAACTGAGTCTCTTGAAGAGCAATATCCACGTCATCTGTTTTAGTTGGTCTAATATTTTCCTTCTTTTAACAGGACTGTGCAGTCCCTTAACATTATATGAAACTACTTTAGAGCTAGACATGCTGGATTGTGGTGATAGTTTAGTTGGATACTGACCCTCTTGGCATCTCTCAGACATAGAAACCCATGGTGTGTGTAAAAAAAGATAACAAATAACCGAAACTTCCACTTGGTGGGCCATTAACTAATGGGCCTTGTATGCCAGCACCATAAGTACTAGGAGCAGTGACAGAGCAAAAAAGGAGTGTCCAGACCATCTGAGTCTGGACCCACAAAAGCTGAGGGTAAAAAAATAAAAGAAAAAAGGAATAGGATCCAGGCCGTAGCCTACATTTTACTGTCCATTGCAACAATGTCCTTACTTATTGTACCATATTCAACCGCCAAGTGTTTTTGCATTACTGTCCACAACAGGCTTACAAAAGCTTAGCAGAATGCATGCACTCACCCGCCGACAGCACTGGCAAAGTTCAGCTAGATAGTGTTTCAATATCTCTCACCAGGGCTCGCGTAATATGCTCTCTATTCGGGCTGTACCGGGTGTTCCACCCCAACTGGTGTAACTCTCTATCAATCAACTCCGCCTCAGATAGCGTTACGTTGATTCCCAGATGTTTCAGTTGTTCAGCGGCCTCCCAAGCTGAGTTAAAAATCTTCTCACCCTCCTCGAGAGTCCCTCGCAGCACTGCTGGGTAGGCTGACTTGAATTTAATGTTGCACTCCTTCAGCTGTCGCTTGATCTCTCCGTATTCCATACGCCTTCTTTGCACTGCCACCGAATAATCATTATCCAGCTTAATTCGGAAACCTTCGAACTCAACATTCTTCACATTCCAGCTTTTAAACAAGACACGCAGCTTAGTTTGAAAGTGGAGAAATTTCACTATGATCGACCTTGAGGCATTCGGGTTAGAAGGCTTTGATACAAGAGATCTGTTGGCACGCTCTATTCCTATGTCTTCCTCTGCTGGGAGACCGAGGGCAGTTTTCAGTAGTTTCGCTGTGTAATCCCGCATATTTTCTTTGCCCTCTGCCCCTTCCTCCACACCATAAATCCGTGTATTAGACCCCCTCGAGCCGTTTTCGATGTCTTCACAGTGCGCTTCTAGGCAATGTTGTTTTCGCGTCATGTAGGCTAAAAGCCTGTCGATCCAAGTGTCACGGTCTTCTATATCACTCACACTTTGCTCCACTTCGTCCATTCTTTTTCCACATCCCCGTATTTCTTCTTTTACATCTTTAAAGGTTTCCTCAATTTTGTCCAATCTTCCAGAAATGTCTTTTCTCAGTTGCTTTATTTCTGCTAACATTTCAGCCATCAGGTCGCTAGCCTCAGCTGGTGTTTTAGCTTGGTCGGTGTTAGCCTCTGAGTTCGCTGAGGTAGTTTTGTTCGAAGGCTCTGCTCTGCGTTGGGATCAATTCATATTTACTACGATGTCGGTGTTATTACATATATTAATGAAAATAGTTCAAAAACCACTTAAATAAAGTTGTTAATTTTGGGTTAGGTCCATGGGGTTGGCAGCGCAATCACAATGCAGCCATCAGTTAGGGGGCGGACTCTCTGGTGTCCTGGATTGTTGACTACCTGATGTACAGACCACAGTTTGTACGCCTACAGAACTATATCTGACAGGGTGGTTAGCAACACTGGGGCCCCACAAGGGACGGTCCTTTCTCCCTTCCTCTTCACCCTCTACACCTCAGACTTCAGCTATTGCACTGAGTCCTGCCACCTTCAGAAGTTTTCTGATGACTCTGCAATAGTTGGCTGTATTGAGGGGGGTGACGAGGGTGAGTATAAGACTGTTGTGGGCAACTTTGTCTCTTGGTGTGAGCTGAACCATCTACAGCTCAATGCTACAAAGACAAAGGAGCTCATTTTGGACCTAAGGAGGGTCAAAACACCGGCGGGCCCTGTGCTCATCCAGGGGGTTGCTGTCGACACTGTTGAGTACAAGTACCTGGGGGTGTACTTCAACAAGTTGGACTGGACCAGGAACACAGAGGCTGTCTATAAGAAGGGCCAAAGCAGACTCTTTTTTCTGAGGAGGCAAAGGTCCTTCAACATCTGCAGGACAATGCTGAGGATGTGCTATGAGTCTGTTGCCAGTGCAATCTTCTTCGCTGTCACATGCTGGGGCAGTGGGATGAGGGTTGCGGATACTAACAGACTTAATAGACTCATCAAGAGGGCTGGTGATGTAGTGGGTGAGGAATTGGACACGCTGACGACCGTGGCAGATAGGAGGATGCTGTCCACGCTACAATGCCTCTCACTATCTCTTTTCCACCCTGGCTCAGCGGAGAAGTACCTTCAGCAAAAGACTCCTCTCACCGAGATGCACCACAGAGCGACATAGGAAATCATTCCTGCCTGCGGTTATCAAACTATAGAATTTGTCACTTTCATCTGCATAACAGGTTATCCATCCATATTGCATAACTAATTTCATTTCACTGTAACTTCACGGTAATTTCATTTCACTACATAACTGGTCATCTCTCTGCACAACTGGTCTTACATAAAATCTGACATGCTACATCCTTGTGTATGTTATTACCTCTTAGTGTATGCCTGGATGTATGTACATTTATGTATATTTTCTTTTTTTATGTATATTTTTGTATATTGTATTACATAGGTTTGTATTTTGCATAGGTTTATATTACATATTTATATATTCTAAAACTCTACTATACGTAGAGTGTCTGTCTCTTCTTTCTTTTTTCCCTGGAGTATTGTAACAAATGCAATTTCCCTCAGGGATCATTAAAGTCTGTCTGTCTGTCTGTCTGTCTGTCTGTGAGTCAGGGTGGAGGAGCAGAGCGGACCCAGCTTCACAACCTGTGGCCGGTTGCTGAGGAAGTCCTTAATCCAGGAGCATATGGAAGGGGGAAAGTCCAGGACTGCCAGTTTCGTGACCAGGATGTCAGGGCTGATGGTGCTGAACGCCGAGCTGTAGTTGACAAACAGCATCCTGACGTAGGTTCCAGGCAAATCAAGGTGTTGGAGAGCTGTGTGGAGGGCAGTGGCAATAGCATTTTCCGTGGACCGGTTTTCTCCGTATGCAAACTGATGAGGGTCGATGTTTTGGGGGAAGTGGGCTTTCAGGTGGTGCAGAACAAGCCTTTCGAAGCACTTCATGACTACAGAAGTCAGCACTACTGGTCTGTAGTCGTTGAGGTCTTTGATGACTGTTTTCTTTGCCACTGGGATGATGGTGGCTGCTTTCAGGCAGGACGGGACAACTGCCAGACACAAGGATGAGTTGAATATTCCAGTCAGGACACCAGCCAGTTGGTCAGCACAGGCCTGGAGCACTTCGCCCAGGACTCCATCCGGACCAGCGGCTTTCCTGGGGTTTATGGATTTGAGTGCCCGCCTCAACTGATGATCATGGAGAGTGAGAGGTGCGAGGCTGTATAGTTGGCAGGGCACCGGGGATGTGGATGTGGCTGGTCTGGGAGCCTCAAAGCGGGCGAAGAAGTGGTTCAACTTCTCCACTAGTGAGGTGGTTGCAGACCACCTCACTAGTGGATGAGTGTTGTTGGCTGCAGACGTCTTACCCTTGTAGTTGGTGAGGTGCTGGATGCCTTGCCAGACCCTCTGGGAGTTGTTGTCTTCTAGGTACTTCACTCTCCTTCTATACTCCACTTTGGAGGCTTTGATACCGCGCCTGAGGTCAGATCTGGCTGTGCTGTACAGAGCACTGTTACCCGAGTGGAAGGCGGAGTTGCGAGCCCTCAGGAGTGACTTTACAACTGAGTTCATCCAGTTCAACCACAGTTACAGTATGACTTCTTATGTCTTAATATGTCTTCTTTTATGTGGTAAATATAACTATATTAGTAAATATGGCTGCTTTTGGCTCATTTAGTTGTTTTTCTCTATTCATAAATGTCTCTCCACTACAATGGCTGTCAGGAGCCCCCCCTCTCTGTGGGGTTCAGAGGTGGACTTGGTTAAGATAAGATAGGATAGTCCTTTATTAATCCCCCTTAGGAGAAATTCTCAGTGGCCAGCAGTATAGTGGGAAAAAGGAGTATCAAAAAATAAGTAAATACACAGTAAATAAATTTACCAGTTTGAGATAAAATTATAATAAAAAAAATAGAATAGGATAAGTATAAAGTAAGTAAGTATAAATATAAATGTGCCAATGTGCAGGGTTTCTGAGGTAGTGGAAAAAATAAATAGTTTAGTCCATAATCAGGAGGTGTTGGGGCTTTCGAGACGTTGGGAGCGGGGGGTTGAGGTGTTGTAGAGTCTGATAGCTGATAGGATGAAAGAGCCCCCCAAGCGCTTTGAGGCACGAGGCTGAGTGAGCCTGTGGCTGAACGTGCTCCTGAGTTGCCTCAGCTCGGCGTAGAGAGGGTGAGAGGGATTGTTAGTGTTATTGTTATTGGGCTGTTGACCCATGTGGTCTGAGACTGTAGCTCTGCTAAAAGGGTTTTACAAAGGAGGCTTTACTTGAGAGGGACTTGAGAGTGAATTAAAGGAAGCAAATGTGTTATTCACGTGATTTCCCACTCCCTTTCCTGGCACTCTTTTTATTGAAAAAAGTTTCTCCACCAAGATGTGCCCACATATACTTGATTGACTACATGAAGCGTGTAGTCTGGCAGACACTGAAACACCGAAATAATCTGCTGTGGGTCGACTTAAAACATTATTGCAACAACAGTTTGCAATAGTTTAAGGCATTTGCATAGTTGAAAAAGTGGAAAGAATAATCAGAGAATTATTAGAAAAAAATAATAAGTGGATGAAACAGCAAAATCACCATGTTAATAGAAAAAAAAGAAGTCTTAAAAAAAGTCACAAAGGACTATGAAAACATCTGGTGTGCAAATTGTGCAACCACAGTTTTGATTCTGAAAGGCCTAAGGCCTAATATGCAACATTTCCGCATTCAATTATTATATATTTTGCTGAGTGGAGTACCTACATTATCCAAATTGTTTCCAACAAAGCTCAAACCCAGAGAAATCCATAGTTGTATTCACGGTCCATTACATTTGGTTCCATGTCATTGGTGTAATATGCCCTTTAACCCCCGCCAACATCTGGGGGAAACATGGAAAACAGCAATCCTGTAGAGATATGATATTTCAACAGGACTCTAGCTGACTGATGCGCTACTGATGTGCTCACCAAGCTAATGCAGTGTTTTTAAATCTGTCACAGGGAACACCATAGATAGTTTTTTCCATATGTAGTAGCCAGGAATGAAAGGCATAGAAATGTGAATTGTGATTTATATTGGTGTTATTTGTTAGTGTTTGTACTGTTGTCATTTGTAATTTTGTGATCGCTGTGTGAGAGAGAGCTGGGTCACATGGATATGGATGGTGATACTTGTATTTAATATTAAGCACTTAAACAATTAGGTTGTGGTATTTTTGTTGACCGCAACATTCTTTTGATCGCTGTATTTTTTTTTATTACACTTTGTGCACATTCTAGTCGATAATAAAAGTATCAACTAGACTTGCACATTCAAGTTGATAAAAGTAAACGTAAACACATTTTTTGGATCTCAAATTTCCTTTGGTAGCGCGTCAAACAAACAACCAGCGACATTTAATTTGGTTCCTGTGGTTGCTACACCATACATGGACTACTGGGTGAATTCATATTTAATTGTAGCTCTCGCTCTCTCTCAGTCCAACACAATGACAATGTCTGAATAGCAACTCCTCTCTGTACACTCAAAATCAAAATCATGCACTGGATGAAGGACTGTTGTTTGCTTTTCCCCACAGAAGACGGCTAGCCAAATTCATTACTAGAGTCAATCCAGAGTTCACAAATGAGTATTAGGGATGGCAGAAAAAGAAACAAAAACATATCACTATTAACAATCAAATACACATGTCTGAATCTCAAAGAGTAATTGTTTTGTATGCGCTTTTTTGGTGTTAAAAGTTTTGATAGCTTTCACAATGTACATAAATGGAACGTCAGATGTTGTATGTACACTATGTGTGTTACAACTATACTAGAGCACTATTGGCCATGCAGTTCTTTACCTGCTTGTTACTGTTGTAGAGCTAGTGGGATACACTTCTAAACAGTGAAAACCCAATTTGAATCCATTTGGAACCTTTGGATTGCTTTGGATCTCTGGCTATTGATTTGTGAAGGGTACTTTGAAATTCACTTATCGTGTTGAAAAACTGGCAAAACGATTGACCAAGATCGCTCTATAAGCAGAGTGCTGCTTCGTGATTGTCTCCTGGCAGGTATGAACCACTTGATACACAGGACACCGGTGATAACGTCTTTAGTTCTCTGTGTCACATTGCTATAAATCAGAGCGATAATATCTGTTGAATATCAAATATCTTTCCAACCTACACAAACAAAAAACTTTTAACGTTCCCCCTTCAGCTACAACAAATAGAATCTAATTCTGAGGAAAACACTGCAATGTGTACAGTAATGTTATCTTAATGTTAACGTTTAACAGGCTCATGACGTTTTTGATAGAATAGTTTTGAAGATGGATAACAGAACTAGGCTACCCCAAGATTAAATTCCCCACATAACATTATCTACAGCTGTTTCGGTAGCCGAATCAACGAATGGTAAGGTAGCAAGGTAACATTATGTTACTTGTGGCAATCTAATTCAAATGACATGGGACTTGAAATTGATCTGAACTTGAACGTGATTTTGGCCTGAATCTGATTGCATTTTCACCAGCAATGGTAAAGACAACAACTCCTATAATCCCAAGTTACTTCATGAGTCTTTTATTTATATTTTTTTAATATTATTTTGATTGTGTGACCCATACCTTTAGTTGACAATATCCCGACAGCTTTTATTAAAAAAATAAATAAGCATGGAGGAGCAAACTGTCAATCATTTAATATTTTGTGTGTTTGTGTGTGTGCGCTCACCACAGCTCTGGCGTCGGTCAGCCTGGCTTTCTTCAGCCTTGTTTTGGCCGCATCCAGGTCCAAACGTTTGACCTGAAGCAGCTTTCGTTCTTTCTGAAATGCATGCAATAAGGTACTCATGTAGTAATTACAAATTAAATGCATACATATTTTGAAAAAAACAATTATATGCCTTCTTTCTGGATTACTTTTTCTCTATTTTGGAAAAACATTGTCACCAGCCATTTTACTACAACAAAATTCAACTAGTTTCATCTCGGTCTTCATTAAGACTCAATCTATAAAACTGTTGCTTATAAATCAGAATGCATCATGTTTTCATCTCATTCTCCAATGACAATGGCGGTTCGGAACACGTCTTCCAATAATGCAAATCATGTCACGATTAATAACTAAACAATGACTAAAAATCATTAGTACTTATATAATAACATTCCGAAGCTCATCTGGTTCCAAAAATAAAGGCGGTTATTGCGAGGTGCAATGCGATGTACGAGCCCAATACAAGAGACCCTCAACAATTATATTTACCGGTACTACTCTTAACAGTGCATTAACTTAAAACCCCAACATGCTTACTAATTAACAAACTATTACAATGCATGTAAAGTATATCTTTGTTGGTTTCATGGCAATATCAACAGCATGATGTTCTTGCATTATCCTGCACAATTTCTAATTGGATTGGAACCATGCCTCTCTCTCTCTCTCTCTCTCTCTCTCTCTCTCTCTCTCTCTCTCTCTCTCTCTCTCTCTCTCTCTCTCTCTCTCTCTCTCTCTCTCTCTCTCTCTCTCTCTCTCTCTCTCTCTCTCTCTCTCTCTCTCTCTCTCTCTCTCTCTCTCTCTCTCTCTCTCTCTCTCTCTCTCTCTCTCTCTCTCTCTCTCTCTCTCTCTCTCTCTCTCTCTCTCTCTCTCTCTCTCTCTCTCTCTCTCTCTCTCTCTCTCTCTCTCTCACCAGGATAGTCTTAAAGTCTCCCTCCAGGAAGTTCCTGAACGGTGTCAGGAAGTTGATGGCCGAACTCTGGATGAACTCCCGCTCTGCGCCGCCGATCTGCTTCTCTGTCTCGCCACACTTGATCAGAGCATTTCCTGTAGGGTTCAAACAGTCTGATCTTAACACTTGCTCACACCTTGGCTGGTTGTCAACATGTATGATTGTATAGTATGTGTAGTATGCTGGATTGACTCTTGTAATGACTTCGACCAGTCGTCTTCTCTGTGGGGAAAAGCCTACAATATCTTTTTCCCAGGCATGATCATGTTTTGAGTAAGAATGAACAGAGAGGAGGAGCAATAGCTCCTCCTCTCTGTTCACTCTTACTCAAAACATGATCATCACAGACAGGTCTCCTTGTCAATGTGTTGGTGAGAGAGAGAACATGAGTGATTTAATGTTGCATGCAGCTCTACAATTAAATAACATTTTACAGATTTCAAATAGTAAAAATAAATGGTGAATGTATGGCATATTCATACGGTTATGGCATATGACACCATTAACATGCAAACAGGTTTGACCACTGTTCAAAACAATGGTTATTGGATTTACACACTTTACACTCTAGCTTTTTCTAGCTTTGGGGGTGGGTTCTTTCCAAGATGCAAATGATAGCTTGCAATGTGCAAATTATAGCCACATAGCCAACCACAACTCTGCTAAATTGTTCTCATACCGGTTAGGCTCATTATTCCTAACATTTTCCACATAATGCAATTGATGGCTATCTAAAAGTAATTCTAACATGGTTAAATCACCCAAATATCCCAATTGTGTGGCAAGGCTTTCACTTTTAACTTGTGAATTGACTCACATTTTCCCTTTTGTCATGCCATTGTGTGTTACAATTATTGCATCGGTTGATATAATTTTTTCAAATGTATAAAGAACATAATCTTATACACAGTCTGCTTTCATGCCATTATTTATCACACTACCTTTTTTAGTGTACAGCAAACTTAAGTAAATCCAGGAATTCACACTCCTTTGTATTAAATTGAGAATTGATCCTGAAATGGGAATAATTTTGAATAAACAAATCAATTTTGGATTGTCACCTCAAGAAACAAAATCGAATCAGGGGATACTGAAACATGCACACCTCTAGCAGCCAATCCTTGGTGTGTTTGTCTACAGAAAATAACTATGGCATGTGCTGACAGGCTCAGGAAAGCCCTTTCCTTCTTTAGTGGGCAAAGACTAGCCCTATGTGTGACCCAACACATCAGTTTAGACTATCATCATGCTATTTTGTGTCACGCTGTGTCACTGTAATCCCATTGAAAATCTTTTGGTAGAAAGTAAATGTGATTAATGGCTACTTTCCTAAGTCAGCATAGGCTATTGAAGATATGCTACTGATCTGAAGTATGTACCTTTGTTGCCCGGCAGGGTAAACTTGAGAAATTACAAAATCCATAAAATATCCCCCAAAATGTCCATGTCTGTCGATGTTTCGGTAAACGCTTGACTTCAAACATGGTTGGCTAGTGTCTTGGCTGTTGTAATTGGTAAGTAATGCAGTCATTGATACAATAAACTGATTACAACAGCTGTGATGGCAGTGAAGAGACCAGCCAAATATGACTGGACATTTAGGGGACATTTTATGGATTTAAAGGTCTACCTGGACATGCGTGCAGATCCGTAGCATACCCTCAATAGTCCGTTGCGACCTCGGAAAGAAGGTAAAATAATGTTTACATTCAACTAAAAGGTTTCCAAATGGGATGACCTGATGACCTGAAGGATGGAATACAATAATTATAATACGCCAGAGGGTAGGGTCACAAATAGGGTTAGGCAATGAGTTGAGATTAACATTTGTATAAATGTGTATACATTTTAATAGCATATGTGACATTTTATTTTCATTCAATATATTAATGAAATATATACATACATACACTATTCAAAAAAAGTTAGAGATATTCGGCTTTCGGGTGAAAGTTTAGGATGAACCTAAAATGCACTATAACCTTTACAGGTTAACTTAATTTGACCTTCTCTAACTTTTGAATGCACATCTCCAACTGTTTCAGTACTTTTTGCACAACTTGCTGTTCTCTAACAAGGCGCTGAACGGCCAATTTTGTTTGTGTTTGATCCATGAATCGACCAAATATATTTCCTGGTTCAATTAGAATTGGTATTTAAACTGCTCTTCATCATGCTGTTCACATTTTGACACCATGAGACCAACACGACACAAAACAATTGATCAGCAGTACCTCGCCATTGCAAGGCTGCAAACAGGATGTTCTCAGAGAGTGTCACAGAGTGTAATCAGCAGGTTGCAACAGAGACACAGAGAGGAAGGGAAGAGACACGGAAAAGGCATAGAAGTGGACGTCCTTTGGCCACATCCTACACTGATGACTGCTTCATTGTGAACAGTGCCCTGCGGAACCAGATTATGATTGCCACTCAACTCCAGGCAACCAAGTGAGAATCACCCAAGTGTCACGTCAGACCATTCAAAGCCGTTATCAGCGTGGTCTGTGTGCTAGACGACCTGCAAGGAGACCACACCACCAGGCACAGGCGTCATCGTCCTGCATGGACCAGGAGCATTTATGCTGGACAAGGGACCAGTGGGCCTCAGTGCTGTTCTCTGATGAAAGTCAATTCACGTTGAGCAGAAATGACGGCCGCCAATGATGTTGGAGACGTCAAGGAGAGCGCTACGCATCAGCCTCTGTTGTCACCAGACGAGCCTTTGGTGGTGGTGGTGGTGTTACAGTGTGGGCAGGTGTGTCTAGTCAATACAGAACTGCCCTACACTTTGTGAATGGTACAGTGACACGCCCATACTACTTGAATAACATCATTAATCCAGTCATTGTGCCCCTGTATGAACAACACAGGTCTAATTTCATCTTCATGGATGAAAATGCTCCAGCTCATCAATGTCGCTTAATTAGAGAATGGCTGCCGGAGACTGGGGTACCTCAAATGGAGTGGCCTGCACTTTCTTCAGACCTGAATCCCAGAGAAAACCTTCCAAGCATCTACACTGCTGAGTCGCAGTGTAGAGGCTTGGAACTCTCAATGATCTGAGGGAACCTTAATGATCTGAGGGCCGCCCTTCAAGAAGAATGAGATGCCAACCATTGTTGTTGGCTTTTGTTTCAATGCATTGTTTGCGATGAGGAAATCACCATTGCATGCTTCTACTTAAATGCCCTACTTTCATGATATAATATCACTGTAATTTAATGTGAAATTTCACCCAAAAGCCAAATATCCCTAACCTTTTGTGAGTAGTGTACAGACAGACATCTGAGATGAGTAACAATGAATACTGCTTGAAATACATCCACCGACAAATCTCTCTCACCCTAGCTCAAGATAGACTGGGCACATCATTGTGTAAATTAACTAACCGTAGGCAGTCCCGGGACTAAACTCATTTCCAGAATCTATCATGGACTGGCCCAGTAGCTCGTGGTTGTTCATCCGCGTGGGGGCTTTCTTTTCCAGTTTCTCGTACAGAAATTCTTCCAGCCGGACATCTGAGAGGAGATGGTAAAACTCAATTATGTGGTCACATGACACGCTGCTGGAGCAGCTTGAGGGACAGAGTTAAACAGCATAGAACTCTAGAGTTACAGTAACCTTTATCTTAATAAATGCTATTATGTGATTGATTAACCCTTCTTGCCCCCATTTAACATCATTACCCCTAACAAAGGGTGCTAGGACACAGCTAAGCAGATGGCAGTCATACAGCCATTGCTATTTTAGTTTTAACTCGGGAGGCTGAGTAGGCATTTTGTCATTGCAAAAAGGATAGCCACAGCACGGTTGGTCTTATATTTGATGTTCTTTCGCTGTGGTTATGGATCCAACAGCAATGTGAAGTTGTGTCATCACGTGGCGGGGTGGGGTGGGGGTGAGGTTATACACAGCTGAGCTTCACAGACACCCTAGTTTTCTCTTACAAACATCATGTGTTCATCACCGACAAAGTAAATACACAACCAGCACACAAATCTGGAAAATTACAGCTCAAACAAATAGCCTGCATCCAAGGGGGGAGATCAGATCAGATAACAGGATTTCCATTCAGCTATGGAAAAGACACAAGTTGATTTATGTACAATTACACAGATACTTCGGACATCCCACAACACTGGGTTAAAAACTAATCATGATAACACATGTGAGGCGTGTCTTTACACTAAGTAAGTGTGTACATACTTGGGTTCGGCTGTAGTAAAACCTCTGTCTGCTTCATGATTCTCTCCGTCCATTGTCTGGTACACTCAGCTCGGCCCAAAAGGTTCTCCAAATGTGCATCCAACTCTGTTTTCTCGGCCTGGCCAAGTTTCTCCTCTGTAAACTAACACAACGGTGATGCTTGGCGTTCAGGATTATGAACCGATGATAAAATTATGAGGACCATGTTAAAAGCTTCCAGGACAATTATAGTATATGCCATGGTATTTGACAAAGTATGTGAAACTCTCGTGTGTCCAGGAATTGATTATGAGGTCCGTGAGTGTTACGTTTCTTGGCTGCATAGTGTAGCGCCATGGTGTGTTGCACATATCATATACAACATTGCATACATCATTATAACGCTCATACATAACGAAAGTACTAAAAATAAATAAAAAAAATTATAAATAAAATAAATTAAGTACAATCTTAAGTACTTTCGGTAGTAATGTTTTCCCTACTTTTCTCTGGGCTACTGTAGAAAAATGGCGGTGTTACATGGCGGCCTGCGTGGAAGAGGACCCGCTCCCCAAGTAGATATAAAGGGCTCATTCTAACGTAACGAATACAGCTACTCATTTTCATGAGATTATAAACTAATGAAAACATACTTATGAATATTACATTACAGTTCTTCCAAGTTGGTTCTACTGGATGCCACTTCATTCTACACACAGTACATAGAAGAAGAATATCAGTGCAAATCGCGGTTGTTACAATGCCAAAGTATTTGTGAGGCCTGTTTTACATGGCAAAGTGAGTAGAGTACAACCAGCTACACTGTATAATGTTGTGTTTAAATACGTCTATTTTCTACTTCATTGTGTTACTCTGATCGCTGGGGAAATACATCCGAATCACAATTCGCTCCACAAGTTTGGTACAATTTTAACCAAGCAAACGTAAACTCAATGTAACGCCCTAGCTGGGCTAGCAGCTAACACTGATAGCCCATTAAATGACACACAATCAATACTTACTTGTACAGCACGACTTAAAAAAGTGCCAGCATCTGCTGCAAGTCTTTTAACGTTGAAATCCATATCCAGTACAAAATAAAACGTGACGTCTTGTAGAAGTGTATAGATTATACATCCATTCAGACATCAAATGTCATTGAAGAAACTTGTAATCTGTTGAGTTCCACCCAGCTGTTGAACCCACCAAAGACCCACCAACATCGAGACTACGATCAGCTCCGCCCCGCCAGTGACGTAGCTGCGACGGATTTACATACATACATAACAACTTCTCTACCTATTTACCTATTTGATGCACGTAAACATTAAATTACATTCGTCAAATAACTGTACATATATTTTGTATTTTTATTATTATTATTATTATTTATTATTATTATTATTATTATTATTATTATTATTTTTATTATTATTATTATTATTATTATTATTATTATTATTATTATTATTATTATCATTATTATTATTATTGTTGTTGTTGTTGTTGTTGTTGTTGTTTTATTTTATTTTTTTAATAAAAAATAGGTATCCACAGGGTATCCACAGATACTCTGTGGATACCTAATGTTTCTTTGGGGCTTAGGTATTATTATCAGGCTACTTTTAAATTGGAGCGCCCATATCTCCGTATTGCACTGGTAAAAAGTTTTGCTATAATTTGTGGTCAAATTCAAACGATCAGCCCCGTCTCCAAGAATCCTTAAACTTTATGAAACCTGATGTACTGTAGGCCTGATTTTATAAGGCCAGTAGCCTACACCATACATTTTATACATACATACATACATACATACATACATACATACATACATACATACATACATGCATACATACATACATACATACATACATACATACATACATGCATACATATACATACATACATACATGCATACATACATACATACATACATACATACATACATGCATACATACATGCATACATATACATACATACATACATACATACATACATACATACATACATACATACATACATACATACATACAATGTCCGTCTGGATAGATTTCTCTGTACAGGGAAAAAAATACTCAACGTACAACATTTTCTTTTACATAGCCGCTGGAGAAAATGACACATGGTTTGGATGTGCATGATCTATGGCATGTCTATTCTAAGATTTTTGATTGCTATAAAAATGGCCAAGTTATGGCCATTTTTATAAATATGTAAATGGAGGAGCTTGAAACTCGCCATGCTCATAGAGGGCACCTCTCTGAACAGTTGTACAAAATTTGGTGTTGATATCTGATTCCCTGACGTCACAATGTAAATATTTCGTCATTGCATAATGCACCACTTCGCCCATAGAGAGCGCAAAATTACAAATAAACGCTAGTTGTATAATAAACCGTTGTCTGCGTGGTTGGATGTGTCGATGTTTTTATTTCTGTGTGTGTGAATGGATGTGTGTGTGTGTGTGTGTGTGTCTGTGTGTGTGTGATTGTGTGTGTGTGTGTGTGTGTGTGTGTGTGTGTGTGTGTGTGTGAATGTGTGCGTTTTTGTGTGTCTCTGTATTTCTGAATGTGTGTGTCTGGCTGTTTCTTTTTGCATGGAAATGTGTGTGTGTGCAGTGGTGGGCAAGTTAGCAAAATGTAATGTATTTCAAATTTCTAGTTACTGGCGTGGGGGGGGGGAGGGGGGGCAACATTAAAGTCTAATGGGGTTTATATTGCATCTGCAAGTAGTGGTTACCATGAATAGCTGAATTACAATAATGTAATGATATAGAATAATTAAACAACCAAACCTTTACATGACATGACACAAACTCTTTTTCTATGCCTCATTTATTAGCTCCTGAGTTACAAAGATTTAACAATTCCAATAATAAAATAAAAGTGCACTTCAAGAATGAGGTCTAACAGCCACCAGGGGCATGTTTTGTAATTAAGTATTTTAGAACCTGCGCACATATCCTGCCCTGAAACAACAGTAATAAAAAAAGGGCATGAGAACAGCATAATGAATCACATTCAAAATGTCAAAATATGGCTCATTTCAGTCCAACAGAGACTTTACAAGGAACTTATGCTTAGAGCTTGACAATATTTTGGTTAGGACCAGTCTTTATTTACAAAATACACAGCCAAACAAGGGATAAATATACAGTACAACTGATACACAGCCAAACAAGGGATAAATATACAGTACAACTGATACACAGCCAAACAAGGGCTAAATATACAGTACAACTGAGGAAAATATACAGCTAAACAAAAGCTGATAATAATGGACCCAACTAATGAAGGCAGTTAGCCTTGACCTTAGCCTAAGGCTCTACAGAACTACCCCATACTACTAAAGTATTTGTAATAGCGCAACAGTAGAAGCCGCTGTCAACTTCATTGTTTGCAGTTAGATTCAGCCTCACTAGCCTCTTCCTCATGCTCTTCATCAGACTCAGATTGTGGTTGTTGAAACTCCTTGAATGCCTTCACAAAGTTACTCCCATTATCTGTCACACATGCAGTCACTTTGTTGTTTAGTCCATGCTTCAGCTCTGTTGCAACTGCATGGTAAGTGTGTCTGCCCATGAATCTTTTACAAGCTATGGCTGCTTTCTCTCTTATTAAGGTACCTGCATTGATCCAGTAAATAGTCACTCCCATGAAACTTTTGTTATTGATGCTCCATATATCAGCTGTTGCAGACACATAATCTTGGGCTTTAATCTTTTTCTTGAGCTCCTTTTCCATCACTTCATAGGCTTTGTCCAAATCTTTGGCAAATGTTTTTCTGTCTGGTAGTACACGCTGAAAAATAAAGAGGACAAGTAGGTATTAATCACCCATTATGGTATGCAGTGCATAAGGAGGTAAGACAGTACAAACATCATCCAAACATATCCAAAATAATGTTCTGACCACAAATGCAAATTTGTGCATATTTAATTGGACAAATAATTTGTGTTTAATCATAAAAATCAGACTCAACTCATAGTAGAGAATGTCTCACTGTGATTGATTGATAATTGATAATTGATTGATAATATTTTCACTTGTATTCTTTTAATCTACAATGAGTATATGAATTTCAATTTACATTGCATAGTTTTAAAGGTTGTCTTTTGTGAATGATTCTTCCTCAGACACTGAGACACAAATCTCCAGTGACTAATAACTTTATATATTTCTATCCATATGTTTTTTTAGTGAGGGCGTTGTTCATTACCAACCACAGTCTCATGTATGAATATTGTAAAATATGGAGATGTATTATTTATTGGTTTAACTCTTAAAGTATTCTGAGATGATGTGACAACAACAACCATGAAAATCCCTCGGCAAACACAATTGACTTAACAAATTAAAATAATTTGTAGTCATTGAATCACCTCTCATCTTTTATTATTATTATTTTTTTATTTGTAGTTTATTTGTCAGGGACAAAGCAGTGCACATTATTACAAACATGACATGGCAAGGCCATAACACAGCTTGCAGATGTGAGTACAAATAAGGTTTGTAGCTAGATAGCTAATTTGCAACCTCAGTCCCTGGTCAGGCTAGCTATTCTAATAAAATATATAAGTCACCTAGACTATACAATTATACAAAGTATACAGTATACAATACACAATTATATGCCATCTTAAAACATACTTCCTATAACATTAAAAGCATGTGCAGAAAGAGAAAACAAAAAACAATATGAGTGTGACCTATATATGCTGTGTGTGCATGTATGTGTGTTATCTATTGTGTGTTGTGATGATTACATTTATGGTTTTCCTTCAGCCAGTGTTTCAGTTGTCTGTTAAATGTTTTAAACTCAGTTTGTGTTTTTATTACTGTAGGTAAGTTGTTCCACATTTGAGTTCCAATAACTGAAAAACTCGACTGGCCAAATGAAGTTTTGCGCACCTCTGCTGTGCAGTTGCCGTTCACTGCTCCTCTGGTTGCCACCCTTCTTGTGCTTATTTTTGTTACAAAAGGACATAGTACAGCAGGAGCAAGATTATTTGCACATTTAAAAATTAGTTTAAGATAAGAAAACTTCATAAAATTCTCAAAGCTTAAGAGGTTATATTTCGTTACTATGAGGCAGTGATGCCACATTATTGGTTTCTGATCCAGTATCTTTAATGCCTGTTTGTATGATGATAAAATAGGTTTAGTTGATGTCTGGGAGGCTTGGCCCCATACAGTAATGCAGTAAGATAGATGAGACAGAATCATGGCATGGAGAAACAGTAAGGCTGCCTTAACAGGTATATGATGCCTTATCATTCTAAAACAGTTCAAGTTTGTTCGGAGCGTTGCAGTGAGTTTCTTAATGTGTTTGCTAAACTTAAGCTGAGTCTAAGATTATTCCTAAAAATTTAATTTAACCAATATCGTAATATATTATGTCTAGGCAGTAACGGAGTAATATAACCCGTTACTAACTATGTTTTGTCCACGGCCAACATGACCTCCCCCGCTGCAGGGGAGGTCATGTTGGTTTGTGATCAAGTAGATTGTGAGATGTCCGTACCCCAAAAAGTTCAGTGTCTGAGTTTCATTCATGTTTACCTGCTGTGTGTCGGCTTGGTCCTTTTGTTTGGTTTTGTTACAAGGTGGGCTGGGTGGTGGTAGCGTCCACAGCAGAAGCCAACAGCAGAGCAGTGGTGCGCAAAAGTTTCGTTCTTCTTTCTGTTCGAGGTGTAACTTGTGTCTGTTCTTTTTTCTTGAACCCTTGGTTCTTAGACAAAATGCAACGACTAGGCTGCCAATTAAAAACAAAGTAACTAAGTAAAAGAGGGTTTGAGTGGAGCCTGACAAACCACTCAAGCCTTCGGCAGCCATCTTGGCAGCCATCGAACAACAAGGGTGTTGTTCGATGCGAAACATAACAAAACATTAATGCCAACAGAACCAAAATATGCTGCTGTCCTCAGGGAGCAAACAGGGCTATCTGACCATAATATGATATTGGTTAAATTTTTGTGTCTCTTTATTTCTGTGCGCAAAACTTCATTTAAATGAACTATCTGTGAAATGTTTTATACCTTAAGACTAGGACTATATCATAAGAGATTTGTTTTTACCTTGTCACTTGACCGAACTGGGATTTTGCTGACAAGCTCTTGAAATGCCAGCGACTCAACTGTAGAAAGAGGCAGCGCATCTTCCACGACATACTCAGCCTGTACTCAGCCACCAGCCTTTTCACTTCCTCTGGGTCAAGCATCCTCACCTCTGGTCTGGACAAATATAACTTTTGTTGTTTAAATGTGCTCGCGCCGTCATCTTTCAACTGTTTGCTAGCAAGAGGTCATTTAACCGCTAGCTTACGGTTGCTGTGCACTCTTTCCAGGTGTTTCTTCAGGTTACTTGTACTATTTTTTGCCGTGGACAGTTCCCTGGGCCTCCCACCAGCAAATAAAGTGCACCATGAGGTTCTTATCCATTTCTTTGACAAATTAAAAATAGTGCGATTATAACCATTTAGAAAACGTTGATTTATCTGCTGTTGTTGCCATCTTGCCATGTCCAAACCGCCTTCTTCTTTTTCTTCTTCTTCTGTGTTGATTTAAAACCGTCTTCTTTTCCGCTTTATTTACGGCTGTTGCGCGCGGGTTGTTTTTCCAAAACCTCCGCCTGTGCGACAGCTCGGATTATAATGCGTTACCGGACTCAGTAACTGTAATAAGATCACCAAAACATAGTTAGTAACGGGTTATATTACTCCGTTACTGCCTAGACATAATATATTACGGTAAAGCATTATTTTTGTAATGCGTTACCCCCAACACTGTGTGTGCGTATGAGTTTGTGTGTCTCTTTATTTCTGTAGTATTATCCATATTATACAGTATTATCATACATGTTCTTACATAGAGTGTTGAGTGATATGGTCTGAATGTTCCCATTAAATAATGACGGCATATTTATTATTTTATTTATTAGTAATGACCACACAGCCAAGCTGGTGGAATTTGGTCTCTGCATTTGATCCATTCTATTGTACATAGGAGCAGTGGGCTGCTATGATCAGCGCCCGGGGAGCAAGTTCGGGTTCAGGGTTTAGTGTCTTGCTCAAGGACACTTCGACATGCAGACAGTTTTGGAAGTGGGGATCAAGGGGATCGAACCGCCAACCCTACTACTAGTGGACGACCCGCTCCTGTCCACCCTCTCTACCCACTGAGCTACTGCCGCCCTATCCGTGTTTACATCAGTGGCTTTTGACAATGGGTTTGAGGTAGCACTCGGGGAAGAGTTCAGCGGTTCAGAAGGAACTTAAAGTGGCGGACTCTCTCCACTTCAGCTCCATTGATGTTTATGTCTATTTGACATTAGAGGGTCAAAGCACTTCATGATAGTGTGTGCGAGTGTTTCTGTGTCTGTATGCATGCATTTGTGTCTGCATGAATGTGTGTGTGTCTGTCTATGTCTGTCTGTGATTATGTGTGCGTGTGTGTGCATAGATGTGTATCTTTTAGTGTGTGCATGGATGTGTGAGTGTGCCTGGATGTCTGTGTGTGTCTCTATTTCTGTGTGTGTGTGTGTGTGTCTATGTGTTTGTGTGCATGTATGTGTGCGTGCATGAATGTGTGTCTGTGTGTGTCTCTGTCTCTCTGTGTGCATGAATCTCTGTGTGTGTCTGTGGTTGTGTGTGTGCATGTGTGTATGTCTCTGTCTGTGTCTGTGTGTTTTGGGGAGTAAGAAAAGCCGTGGCCCTGTGAACAGCGTGAAAAGGGCGGTTGCTGGGGTCGGTGCTACGTGGGCTGTGAATACATTTCGTGACTCCTTTCAGTCCTAGCTACTTTCAAATTGGAGTGCCCATATCTCCACATTGCACAAGTAAAACGTTTTGAAATTTGGCCACCAAATAGATATCTGCAAAGAGCAGGTCCCCCAAAAATGGTGTCGCCCATAGGGGGCGCTACAATATGTGGTCAAATTTAAACAATCAGCCCCGCCTCCCAGAATCATTAAACTTTATGAAACCTATGAATGCCTTATTTTACATGCTGAACATTTTATCCTCTTTGTTACGGATGCCGCTGCGTAAAGCCCTTGCCGCCTCCTCCTGCTACAGCCCGTCTCTCCTTCCTGCTGGGCCACGGTGACTCCGCCCCCCCCCCCCTGCAGAGTCTGAATGGGCTCCCTTGTCTGCGTTGGAGATGGTTGGCTGCGCCGCTGGCCAATCCCCATTCAACACCTCAGCCTATTTAAAGGCTAAACGGCTCTCCCAGACACACATCGGAGTGGATGTGCATGTGTCTCGTGTGTCTCGCATTGCTCCAATTATCGGTACTCAGCTTAGAGAGCATTTAAAGTAAGGTATATTGTGTGTGTACTGTACTGATCTTGTGGGCTTCGTTGGTTTTCTGTTACGGCTCGCTCCTCTTCACCTTCACATCCACCCCTCCCCCTTCACTGACTGCTCCATGGCTCAGCTCAGCACACCTGCTCTCCCTCACCAATCTCCGCACCTGTCTGCCATCCACAATCAACTGCTGCCAGTACAAAAGCCCAGTCTGCACTTCACTCTACGCCAGAGCTTCACCTGTCAACACGTATGGTAAAGTACAGGCCAGCCTACAGTTTAGCTCTCGAGTTATAGTAGAATTATTTAGCTTCACAGCTCTTACCAAGCTGCTAGCTTCATGCAGTTGCAGTCTTTGTTCTTTTTGTTTTCCACTGACCCTGCCTCTCCTCTCTTCTGCAGTCTCTGAAGATCCAAGTTCAGCTGAGCCAACCTGCGGAGCCACCTAGACTCACCTACTCCTATCCCCACACAGACTACCAATAAATACGCCCACGGGCGTTACCTGAACCTACGTCTCCTCATTGCTGTGCACTTGGGTCAAAATCACCAGCCGTAACATTTTCAATTGATTTCATTTGATTAGCTGTGTCCTGTGTGGCTCTTTTTGGTTTATAGTTCTGTATTATTTGTATTTACTAGTTTTCCCCGTTGTGGTGATTTTAAGTTGTTTCTTTCGTTAAAGGAGCTTATTTGTGCCTACTCACTGTGAATAGTGGTATTTTTTGTTGGCTCGCCGTTTTCTTATTTGATTCTTTGTTTATTAACACAAACAACGGTAAATAAATTACCATTTTTAGTTCCACAAAAACATGTTGTAAAACTCTTGGATACATAATGTCCGTCTGGATAGATTTCTATGTACAGTGAAACATTTTACAAAATTTATAGGATTTTTGATTGCTATAAAAATGGCCGAGCCATGGCAAATTCAAAATATGCAAATTCACAACCATTACTCTATAAACCACAAGCCCACTTCAGAAGAGAGGAGTGTAAATTACAGTATTTCGTCTTTGCATAATGCACCACTTTGCCTATAGAGGACGCACAATTACAAACTAGAAAATGTAATTCCACGCAAGGAATTATTTGTGTATAGGAATGCCCGTGATCATTGGGTTGAATTCAGTAAACAATTTGGAAAACAATTAGCGGAGTCAAGCGTAATAATTGGAAATCTAGGCTCACTGTTATCTCTATGAGTTTATTTGCTTTTTTTAAATCGCAAATATCTCATAAAGTATAAAGTTTACAAAAAAAAGAAAAATATAAAGCACAGCCATATGGAAGTAGACCTTTGTAATACAGTCGAGGTTCAGTCGTTTAGCTTCCATTAATTTCACGTTTCGGTGTGAATAATAATAATAATAATAATAATAATAATGATAATAATAATAATAATATTAACTAGCTATTCTACTAACACTCGTTGAGTAGGATTAGCACTAGAATGCTAGTTCTAGTTGGTAGCGCTAGTAGCTGCTAGCAGCTAGACAGTATGCGTTCTCATATCGAGACTTAACGTAACATTTGACGACAAAATGAATGACCCCAAAACAGTAGCACTTACCTTAATTCAGAATGTAATTTCAGAAATATATCTCAAAGGCGAGTCTTACAAGCGAATCAAACGTTATCGCAAGGAGCACGAAGTGGAGCCGACGATACGGTTCACACAGCTGCGTGTTTAAATGTACCCAGCTGGAAAGGTCGCCTCATTAGTAGTCCTCGAGCTGTGGTCAAACAGCTGGGAGCTATTGAAAGCCTATTATATTTTTACTTTTAAATCGTTTGTATCTCAAAAAGTATAAAGTGTACAAATATGAAAATATAGTAGCACACCTAGGCTCAACAAGACCTTTGTCATGACGTTTGAATTGTATCATATGATCCAGTATGAAGAGCTGAATTAATTTCACGTTTTGGTGGGAAGAATAAGAAAAAAGAAGGATAACAGGATTGTGCATTTCTATGCACAATAATAAACGGCAGTCGTTTTGAATCGTTGTCTGCGTGGGTGAATGTGTCGATGTTTGTGTTTGTGTGTGTCTGCATATGTGTGTCTGTATTCCTGTATGTGTGTACATGTGTCTGTGGTTGTGTGTTTGTGTGAGTGTGTGTGTGTGTGTGTGTGTGTGTGTATGTGTTTGTGTGGGTTTTCGGGAGTAAGAGAAGCCGTGCCACTGTGAATAGTTTGAAAAAGGGAGTCGCCGGAGGGGGGTGGTGTGTGGGCTGTGAATACCTTTTGTGACCGGGTCCGAAAGGTATTCCTAGTTATTATTATTATTATTATTATTATTATTATTATTATTATTATTAGGGACCGAGCCTGTGAAACAGGACGAGGTCCCTTTTTTATTATTATTATTATTATTATCATCATCATCATCATCATCATCATCATTCATAGTAGTGGTATTATGTTATTATCATTGTTATAACACACAGAAGACAATTCACAATGTATGTATCCTGATCCAGAAAGATTTGCTAAGATTTGGTAAATAATTTGCTTCGTAAAATGTTATTCACACGGCTATCTCACGATCCACCAATGCATTTGTTATTTGTGTTTTGTAAATTAATATCCACACTCACTTTCAGAACAGAACTTGATATGCAAACTGGCCAGTACGTGTTGGTGGACCTCGCAGAGTGTTGTCTAATGTGTCCCGCAGCTGACCTCTGAGGTGTGGCTGCAGACAGAGCACACCTTTAGATGCTGCTGGCTTCCACCTTTGATCAGGGAAAGAGTTTATATAGTTTAAATAAAATACTACTGGCACTGGCTATTTTAAATGCGTGTTTTAGGTTTGTTTTACAAATGAAGAAACACACTTTTATGATGACTGTTTGTTAAGTTGTTGTTGTTACTTTTACGCACTTCCTTTTTACTTCTCCAACCGATATCTCAATCTAAAATGCACATTCTTGTTTTTTTTGCATAAAAATAAAGGTTTAATGATTTATGAATTATAAACGGGTTGTTTAAATTCAAAATAACCCTCATGTCTGGATACATCTATGCCAGATCCTGACTGTTTACATGCTGTGTTCTTTATCAAAAAAATTGAAGCTGTAAATTAAGTTTCAGTTTTTTTTTTTTTTACTTTTTCACAGGCCTCATGAAAAATGTTTGTCCAAAGCTGTTTTTATCTATCAGGCCTTTTCTGCTCGTAGGGCACTGCCAGGTGGGTAGTTAGCATGGAAGCTAGTACGACAGAAAATGTCTCTCCACATTGTGCCACTTTGCCGTTGCCACAGTCGCCTGCAAATGAGACATAGACACTTGTATTTTACTGTCGTAAAAAGTTTCCAAGTTTTCTCTCGCTTTTCCGCCATGTTTTTATTTATTTTGTGGCTGCATCTAGCTCCCGATTTTATTTGCGCTTTTATTCAAGTTCAGAGTTAATCAAATATTTCAGTTTTTAAGATGTTAAATTAATATTGCCAATGCCTTTAAATCTACATCAATGCAAGTGTTATTGGATAAAAAAAGATCAACACAATGAAATAAAAATTGTCAACATTTTTCTCCATGGTGACGAGTGCTATTTTTAGAACATGCCCTGTGGGCAACTCACGTGGTCCCTGTGGGCGCCCAGGGGCTCGTGGGCACCAAGCGGCAACATTCAATGCTGAAAAATGAAGCCCATGCGGAAGTGCAAAAACTTGCAGTTCCTCGACTGGCCGCTTGAGGCTGGCTGCAGAACGGAGTCAACTCCCATAGACACCCATGTTAAAATGTCCAACTTTACAGCCAAAATAAACATGTTTACAGCCTGGTTCAAAAAACGGTTTTGGTGTCTTTCAGTAGTGTTCGAGTCCATGACAACTGTGAGGGGGGTGAATTTTTTTAGAATCCATTATTTTAATGCACAGAGAAGGATTTATTTTATGAATAATTAAGGGCGTGGTCATCTTGATTGGCAGCTGTCATCTGTCATCACGGCATGACCTTCACGGATTTGAGGCTTTGATTGGTCTGGCCGGAGGTAGGAGGGCTTAGAACACAGACTGAAATGTCCAAGATGGCGGCGCCCAGAAGCTCAATTTTAGGCTTAATCTCCGCTGTTAAGAATGTCTATGGGTGACGTCACGGATGGTTTGTCCATTAGTTATATACAGTCTATGGTGGGCACCATGGTTACCAGGGGCTCGTGGGCATCGTGTTGGGTACCAGGGGCTCGTGGGCATCGTGTTGGGTACCAGGGGCTCGTGGGCATCGTGTTGGGTACCAGGGGCTCGTGGGCATCGTGTTGGGTACCAGGGGCTCGTGGGCACCGTGTTGGGTACCAGGGGCTCGTGGGCATCGTGTTGGGTACCAGGGGCTCGTGGGCACCGTGTTGGGTACCAGGGGCTCGTGGGCATCGTGTTGGGTACCAGGGGCCCGTGGGCATCGTGTTGGGTACCAGGGGCTCGTGGGCACCGTGTTGGGTACCAGGGGCTCGTGGGCATCGTGTTGGGTACCAGGGGCTCGTGGGCACCGTGTTGGGTACCAGGGGCTCGTGGGCATCGTGTTGGGTACCAGGGGCTCGTGGGCATCGTGTTGGGTACCAGGGGCTCGTGGGCATCGTGTTGGGTACCAGGGGCTCGTGGGCATCGTGTTGGGTACCAGGGGCTCGTGGGCATCGTGTTGGGTACCAGGGGTAGCCAACACAGAATACAATTTTGGTTGCAAAATTGTATTCCACTTAAGTCAAGAGCATATCTGCTCTTTCACTTAAGCAGAATACAACAGCATTCAGGAAATGCTCTCTTATTTTCTGTTCCAAAAGCAAACATCATTAAAATGTGAAAATGTCTGCAATAACTTGGTTGGTCTGGTTGGCTAATGTTGTGCATCATCTTGTAGCTACCTAGTTAACAAGTTCTAGTTGTGTCAGTTAGTTCAGGATGTGCCTCAGATATTTCATCATATTCAGCAGACCTTCTCCATTGTGGAGTGTGTGGTTAATGGCTGGTTTAAGCTGCACACCTTTTATGTGTTAAGTAATCATTGCACACAAGTTAAGCCAGCAATCACCAGACACACTCAGGCCATGTTTACACATAGCCGGGTATTTAGAGAAACAAATATTCCCCCCCCCCCCCCCCCCCCCCCCTCCGTTTTCAATAATAACATTGTGCACACAACATCGTTTTTCAAAAAAGTTGCTATTTACATCAACCTGCTGCTGAGTGCCATTATAACTATGCCAAACCTATGTGCGGCACCACCTTAACAGCATCACTCAGTACGTTTACATGCAGCAAGAAATTATAATTTCTAATCATATAAGACATCGTTCTAAATTTTAAAGTGCATGTAAACACCTTAATCCGACCTACTTCGGACATCTCAAAATCGGATAACAACACCTAGATAATTCGTTCACAGTCGGACTTTTAACGGCATGTATACTCAGCAATCGGATCTGAATCGGATTTTGCATTCTGCGCATGCGCAGCGCCACATAGCATCCGGAGTCAGCCACGCTCCGGCTGTTAATCTGATTCTCTGAACGGCATGTATACTCGGACAAGTGATCCGGTCTTACGCATGTCATTATCTCATCCGATCAGAAATTCGAATTTCTTGCTGCATGTAAACGTACTGATTGATAGCCAAACAAACTGTCAAAGGGCGCTCACATGATGGTAAGCATTTGAGAACCTAAAACCCTGTTTCTCCCAGTTGACACGGCAACACATAACCAGCATTTTCTGAAATCTCCACTTTGGCCGGAGTTTTTAGAAATAGGGTTAGTGTCTACTGTGATAAAAAAAAGGGTTTTTGTGTAAATGCGAGGCCAAACAACAGGGAAATATCTGCTTCTTCCCTTCGTGTAGACGGGGCCTCAGGGAGATCTCCTGCATGAAGGCATGATGGACAAATCACTAACTTCATGTATCATTGTCTTCAAACTCTACAATGAACTGGTGTCCAACATCACCACCCTGTGTTCTGGTTGTTGAGAAGCCCAGTAAAAGCATGGCGAGTGTGACAGCCACCTAGGTGGCAAGTAGCAAGACCATTGTTACAGTCATCTAATCAGATTTGTTTTTATAGAATTGTAAAATACAGAAAGCTAGCTGCTGAATATACCACTTTATTTATTCCTTGCAAAAGCTTGTGGTTAGTCAATTGTCTCTACATGGGATTGGACCTTAAAACATTTGCTTTTCCTTACATGTACAGCTTTGACAAGCCAAAGAATACTCAAGTTTCATTCAGTCTAAGACTTTGGAACAAAACCGTCATGGATTGCCATGCCAAAGCGAGCAAAGCTTAAGCTCCTCCCAAAGGAAACATTTTTAGTATAGTAGTAATAGTAGTAATTTAATGGCCAATTGATGCCAAATATATTTAAGTTATATTTGTTTTTTCTTCCTTTCCTTTCTTTGATGCTGAGTCCAAGCTAAGCGGTGTCTTGTTGGGAGTGGACCACGTTATTGGCCAACTGGATCAGCAGAGGGTATCTGAGAGTCCTGTTTCTCCATGTCTCAGGAATCCCCTGTAGACCAGTCTGAAAACATCAAGTAAAAACATTTAATACAGTCCAACATGTGGGCCGTACAAGTTGGTGACTCCACTGGAAGATGTACAGCAGGTACATGAATTGATATGAAGCCACATGTTTTGGAGCGTTGTTTTACAACATTGTTAGGGTAAGATAGGATAAGATAAAACTGTATTAATCCCCTAAGGGAAAGTGGGTGTTGCATCTCCTAATGTAATTGTAAAAGATTTAAGACCAGAAGGACCCCAACTTAAGCTGCCCATTAAACGATGTTGATGTTTTTGTATACCAAGAGACATTACTACTCTAACATTTCCAATATAATTAAGGCCACACACAAATTCACAAAAGTCACACAATGTCAAGAGCAGAGTATGTTGTATGAAAGGTTCCTCTTACCTGTGCTCCAAAGCAGGCCCCCATGAAGGAAGCCCGGCTGGCAGTGCAGCCCCCACAACGCATGGTGCCCCTGACTGCCTCCTCCAACCGGCTGAAGGTCAGCACCCCGTGGAGCGCCCCCTGGAGGGCGTCGGGCAGAACTGCAAGACATTTCCAGTTACATGAGACATTTCAGCTATTTTTGTATTTTATTTCTTATTTTAAGAACAGTTATGCACAGTTAGGATGTCCTTACAACCATAGGCAGCCTCCATGTTTTGTGTTTTTACATACTTTATAGCATTATCTTTCTTTCTACATGTAAATGCGTGAAACAAATCTCAATGCCAACACAATAACAGTCAGTTTGTTTGCTTTTTTATGTCAATAAATATACACCAAATTCATTCCAATTGTAGACCAATACATAACGTTAAAGTATATGTATTGTATGTACTGTATAAGGGCCAAGTCATCGGTTCTTTACACATTTCATTGTTCGGTTGAACCAAATTGCGTATCATACATTGTCAACATGAAAATATAATTAAAAAAAATATCAGTTCCATTCCGATAGGCCTTTATCACAGAGGTGTAATAGTCAGGGTGAATACAGGTGTACCTCTTGAAGTTTATACATGCACTGGCGTACAGACCCACACACAAACTAAGTGAGCTGCACCTGTTTGCATCCCTACTTATACATCTCTGTGATAAAAGCCTATTACTCTAATGTTACACCCTGAAAAGTTCAACATTCAATGTTTTCGACATATCTGATTATGTAACTGATGATCCAGAACTGATTTTCTACCTGTGACCAATGACCAATGTTGAAGAACTATAAAGAATAAATACACCATGTGCATTTGACTCACAGATTCTCAATTTTAGACTATACTTTTGTATAGCAGGTTTCCTTTTCGGAAACCAGAGGCCTGGCCCTTAGCAGATATACTGACTGGAAGTGAAAGCAGGGCCCATGCCAAGTCAACAGAGCTGAGACCCTGCTGCTAAGTCCCACAGTACAGAGATAGGCTGGCCATACTCACCTCATGTGTTGGTGAACACAGCAGGTATAATCTCTTGGCTCTCCTTTTCTAGGTTTTCCTTTACCTGGTTGATGTGATCTAACACACAAACACACACAAGCATTTTTGTAGGCGGAAAAATAAAATAGTAGGCCTACTTGACACATCTGAACCGCACAAAAGTCTCACTTTTGTGTGCAAGCAATATGGTGTCCATTGTCTAGTGGATAGTCATATCATATTATTGTGGATCTATTGACATTGATCAACATTTTCCACTGAATTTCAAATTTACCACAGGAAAACAGGAACTGTACCTGATTCCTTTAAATATTGATGATTTGTACTTTGGTCTATGAAAGCTTACCAATGACAGTCTTATCCAGCTCCTGAGGATTATGCCTCTTTGGGTCCTTCAACTGGACCAGCACTGCCTCCAACACATTGGAATCCGGCCCATTCAGAATAAAATGCTCCACAAACCTTTAACAATGTCATTATCCCCCCCCCACACACACACACACACACTAAACAACAATATAATAACTAATGCAGCTAGCTAGTTATACACGTTGTAGCATTGTAGCATTGTTAAGGTTTATATAGAACACAACTTGACACTCTTGACATACTCTATGCAGTTGTAGACAATAAACTGCCGCTTCACTATCCCATGCCGAGAAACATATCCTAGCGTTGCTCAAACAATATGTTTTAGGAGTTGAAAAATGACCGTTGTTCTTCTTGTTCTTCCTTACAATAGCTTACCTTGCTGCGGCCAGCGTCATGGCAACGCACATGTTGTTATTCTGCGTGACACGCACAGCTGTCTCCACCTTCTCCAGCATCTGGGCACGCCCGGCGTACATGGCCACCACAGGGGCTATCTTGGCAACACCGTCCATCTGACAGTCCACCTCGCATCCTAACACACACACACACACACACACACACATACACACAGGGAAACAAATAAATACTTCAGAGTAACTTTAGCCAAATTTTGCCAAATAAAAATTACAATTGAATAATAGATGTGTGTGTGTGTGTGTGTGTGTGTGTGTGTGTGTGTGTGTGTGTGTGTGTGTGTGTGTGTGTCACCAGTCTCTGTTTTGCTGGCATCTACGTTTCTGATGAAAGCTTTCAGGCTTGCATTCCGCCAAGGCCCGTTGATGGGGAGCTCAGCTTTGGGACCTGAGGATCATTTATTACGATAAAGTGTGCTAATTCCTGCAATGTTCATTAAAAATGTGTGTATCTTGTTTGGTATTTATTTTCAAATGACACATGCAATTACTTTGATCTAAAGTGAATTCAGTATAGTGGTGCGAAGTAGGGCTCTATGACTTATGTGTAAAACCTAATGATTTCAAGTAAGTTTTGTACATGCTTGTTCTACATGACTTCACGTTATTTCATACTTTCCTCATATTTCATGGGTGTCAATGTGCTCATAGCCTACCTCCCTTCTGCCTGTAGGGATCGTTGAGTGGCAGGTCGTAAACAGTCCCTGGGCCAAAGAAACTGTAGGTGCGCTGGGTCAGGTCCTCTGCATTCACATCTGCTCAGGCATTTCATTGCAATGTAATGTTAAATGTAGATGTAGAAGTGTTAATTTAATATTTTTAAATTAATACAAAATGCTACACATCAATAAGTAGCATTTTGCTAATAGTTACTAAACAGCTTCGCCATATGTGGGGAGGCACATTACACTTACTTTTTCAGATTGGCTCAATTTAAATCTGATGTAAATGCTGACTTGATTGCTGACCTCATTAGTGGTTATTTTTTGCAAAGCTTTTAAACCTAAACATAATCAGAGCAAGCCCATAAAGTTCCACATGTGTTAAACATGCAAGGTTTTCACCATTCATGTACCGGCCCTAATCAGTCGAGGGTGACAGGTTTAACAGTTGGCCCTGTGTGGGTGCATGTGGGTGTCTGTACCTCCACAGTGACTCAGCGACTCCAGCAACACGTACGCCTGGTCTCCGTAGCACGTCTGCTCTCCCGTCACTCTGTGGTAGAAAGGATTTGCTGACTCAGCACGAAACTCTGGAAAGGGCTCAAGTTCTGACAGCACCTCTTTAAGCCTGTCTGCGTTGTACATCCAATGCATGGGCTGGGCTGAGGGCAGGTCCCAGAGAGAGACAGAAATAAGAGACAGAGAATGAGTAAATAATTGTGAGAAAGATGGGATTGGCAAAGTAACTTGTGTTTCATAATTATCCATGAACTGAATTCAATCTGCTAAAAGCACATTGCAATTATCTAAAAAGCCAGATTAGGGCTCCAGAGCATTTGACAGTGAGACGATGGTAATGGCCTGATTTGTTGAATTGGATATGCTGTGAGGGTGTGTGCATGGCTGTCAAAGTGTGTGTGTTTCAGCCACCATTCTGTTTTCATCTTCAGTGCACCCTGGACAGCTTCCTAGCAACCATGCTTAGCAATAAAGCACTAAAATGAACCTTGAAGACATTTGAACTCAAATCAGTAATATGTGAGCCTTCAGCTATTTTGTATGTGTGATTGATTCACTACCCAATCTAAAGGGTAACCAGTGACCATCAAAGCAATAGCATTGCTTGCCTTCGCCTTTGGTTTATGGGTTAAATGTGTACAAAGGATTTTTGAATGAGTTTAGTGTTAATTTTTTGTTTTGGGATATTGGAAATTATGTAGTTGCATTTAGTGTACTACATTTTCTACCCAATCTAAGCAGTGGATTTGGAAATGGCATAGAATTGTCAAATATAGCAAGACATCGATGCTCTAAGTTGCCGTTAAAACGATAACAAGTGGGCTGGAACTTGGGCTGATTTGCAAAACTAAATAGCATTGCCAGCATAGCCTTTGCTACATCTATGGTTTAAAAGTGTACAAAGGTTTGAATGTATTTGTCATTTCAATTTTGTCACTTTCAATCAAGTGAAGGTAAACGTTTTGCATGCAGGCTAAAATGTTACTGAGTCATAAAAGTGATCATTGGACAGGACAACCCTCACTGTATCAGACTGTCCATCTGTAATCGGTGAGAAACACATGTCTATCTATGTACATGTGTCTCACTGATTATGCTTCTAAAGTCCCTATGCTTGTTCCTACTGACTGACTGACAAAACGTCAGCACATTTGTATGACATATTAGAGGATATGAAACATGATCAGTATGTCCACCCCTGATGCCTAGTAATCCACATTTTGTCATATTTCAGAAAATGGCACTGCGATCATGCCATTATGGGCCACATGTGATATTTGATTGCAGCTGGAGCAAAGCCTAGAAAAGCACTTTTGTTTCTAGTTATTGGAAATGAGGAGTTGCATTTAGTGTACTGCATATCCACATGCAGAAATAACATGTATTTTCTTGTCACTTGCCATTACACATTTTCTCCTTACAGAACAATAACATAAGTGTTGAACTTCCTCTGTCCCACCATGGAGTTATCTTACCTGCTGCATCTGCCACAGCTGCACCAATAATGGCCCCTATGGCTCTGTCAGCCACATCTGATGTCATCTGTATATAAAGGTTATTTACAGTTATGGAATGTATGGTATTTCATCATCAACCTTGGAGCTAGGAAAAAAACCCTTCAGCTTAAATACATTTCCTCTCTTTGTGTTTGTGTATGTATGTGTGTCTCTCTCTCGCTCTCTTTCTGTCTCTCTCAATTCAACGTAATTAAATTCTGAAGAGCTTGATTGGCATGGGAAATGTGCATGTACATTATCAAAGCAGCATCATAACTTGAAAGAATATAATAACTAAAAAGAAGCCATTATAATGTCAACACAATAAAAGTTATAAAACAATAACAACAATAATGAAAATAATAACCGGAAGCAAATACCCAGGTAAAAACTATATATAAATGTTAAAGTGCAAGATACAGATGTCTTGCATATCATAGCAATACATTTCTAATTGAAATGCATTGCTAAATACAGAAATGTGCATACACCATGTGTGCAATTGAATACTCATAATATGAGTATGAAGTATCTTACCGTGTGACTGTGTTTCACTGATAACACTCTCAGCTCTCTGACACGCTATTCTGAATCCAACTACTTTTTTTGGTTGGACCAGCCCACACTTCCAAGAATTACACTGTGATTGGCTATCCCTAACCATCTCTAACCTAATACCTAAACTCATCCCTCTCTAACCTAATACCTAAACCTTGCGTCGAATGCCAACCATAGCGTGGTTCTGGGCAGCGGGATACATATCAACGCTCTGTTACATGCTGTGAGTCGAGCCGTGAGTCGAGCCAGCTATGTTCAATTTTTCAAGATTCAAGATTCAAGATTCAAGTAAACTTTATTGTCAGTTTTCATGAATCTACAGGACATACACAAAAACCGAAATGCCGTTTCCCTTGATCCCCGGTGCTAGACAAGCATGCAATAATAAATATAAATATATAAAAATATAAGTACTAAAATCTAAATAAAAAGGTGGTCGCGAGAATGTGCAATTGCAATTGTTGTGGACAGTGTAAACAGTGTAACTTCGAATGTTGTTGTCAACCCAGAATATAGGGACAGGGCCCGGAAGCCTTCCACCACTGACCTAATGGCTCAATATTTAACCTGAGTTAAGGCTGCACAATTATGCTAAAAATTATAATTGCAATTATTTTGCCAACTAAAGAGCAGCTTCACCAACAGACTCATTCCACCCCGCTGCAAGAAGGAACGATACAAAAAATTGTTCCTCCCCACTGCAAGACTTTATAACTCATCTGCCTCTGTCAGATCCACTATCACAGAACTGGACTAAATCAACCTGTACAACCTGTAAATCAACCAAAACATATATTTCACATCATATGTGATACGTGTTAATTACATTGCATACTGATATTATATATCATATATCATATATCATATTCATCCCATACTGATATTATATATCAGATCACTACTCTATTGTATTTTTACAATTCCACTGCATTTTTGTATTTATTTTTATTTTATTTAATGTACCCTGGCTGCTACGGCGACCCAATTTCCCTTCGGGGATTGGGGAAGTGTTATCTTTCTATCTATCTATCTATCTATCTATCTATCTATCTATCTATCTATTGCAATTGTGATTATTCACTGCAATTAAAACATTATACAAAGGTATCTTAAATTAACATTTGTGGTGCCTCCTGTACATAAAACAATACAAATGAGCAATTTCCGAGTCGTAATGGTGTGTATCGTGATTGCATTTTAATATAACGGGCATACAAACGTATTTATTTATGTTTTTAAGTAAACACATTGATGATAACCTTCACAATAATTGAAATTATTTGTGGAGCCCTAACCTGAGCCATGACATTTGAACCTAAAAAAGAAATGGAAATAATCCAGTCATCTACTATCTTGTACTGTTGGTACAGGCTGGTGTTTCATACCTTCAATATGTTTCAAATCAGTACCATTACCATGACAAAACAATTATTTTAATTCAGAGATGTGATGTGCAATGATCCCCTTCTGGGATCATGTGACCTACAGTATATACAATGATACTATTTAGGTCTACTAAAATCATATGCCCACTCTTTTGATCGTTACATTCACAACACATTTGGGGCCTGTATTGCACACATTTGAGCCTCTGTAAGTGATGTGCCAGCTTACATTACATGCTATCCCCATGTGGAGCTTCACAGGGAACTTTCAGAGGTGCACTTACATCATAGTCTTATCATGCATCAGTTTGGTCTTTCTTTATGTCAGTTAACAGTATAATGTAATGATGAATAGGTCATAATAGGCCGATCCATACAAATTCTGTTGGCCATACCAGGTAGCCATTTAGGGCACATTGATCCAAGGTCATCTTTTTAAATGCATGTTTTTTAGTTAGTTCCAATGCACTTTTGTTTGAGACCCAATACCTCATACCTGATACTCAATATAAGTTGTATAAAAACAGATCTAAAAGATTATACATAAAAACAGTCTTAATGCACTGTTTTTGGTGCACTCCCCAAGTGTGACTCTCCCTCAGAGCTGGAGAGTGCAAGTGAAACAGGAGGTGAACTCCTATTGTGGCGACAGCCTTACTAATTTTAAGGTCGCCGAGCAGCTGAATGACGAACGTTTGCCGGACATACTTCGTTCAAGAAGTAGCCTGATCCGAGTTGCATGCAAGGTTTTCTTTATTTTCATTGAAAAAAGTAAAACAAACAAGCATTACAGTAGCTTAACAGGAGTAAACGCGAATTCCAAGCCCAAGCCGTAATGTAAGCGGTCAGCAAAAGTAGGCTTTCCCCCCATCACCCACTCACTACTAACCTCACCTAAGTGAACAGCTGATATTACAAACTCTTACCGCCACCAACACCACGTGACCCAATCACTGAGCGTCATTACTGGAGTCCTTTAGTCTCTAAAGGACTCTAGTCATTATGTAGGTGCATCACAACTCAAGCCACGCCTATCCCCAACAACTCCATTTATCAATGTGCTACTGTAGGGCCCATGATGCAATTGATCACTATACCCTAACACCAATGCAACTCAGTATTACAAATAGGGCCACAGCACACAAAATAGCAATCAATATCAAATAGAAAACAACAAACAAAAACCCTGCTATGATCTACTATAATGGCTTTCAGGTTGCGTTGTTTATTTTCTAATTGGCAATACAAAATGTGGTTCTAGGATAAATACAAATGTAAATGTGCATATAATTTTGCATTAGAAAGGTACAGCTGTGACATTGCAGATAGGTACCTTGGGACACACTTTCTTCAATGGCAGGGTGGTAAGGGTAATATGCCCTTCACGGAAGGAAGGGGAATGTATCACGCACTGTCAGCGGATCAGGTGACCAATGAGCAGGAGTGCAGCTCTATAAATTACACCATGGCAATGAGGAGGAGAGCATATAAAAGATGGAAGGAGTGCATACATGTTACAGTGACCATACGCTCGGGAACATGTGTGAGTGTAACCTTGCTCCGACGTGTTGCTTTCTCACAATGGGACACCTGGGAAAATGGTGCCACTAGTATTCATCTCATTGTCTTCGTCGTTGTTATTCTTGTCAAGTAGGCCTACTTGCTCTGGGGACTGGCGTACACAGCTCATATACGCAAGGGACGAACACTGTGTTGCGGTACCGGGATGACAAGCCCAGGCAGGGCGGGGATGCTGTAGCGGGAGGTTGTGGGGGTTACTTAAACCAAAGCAACACACCATCATTCAGGCTGGCATTGCAAGCCATGGCATTAATCTACATGTCACCTCGTGGTAAACAGAATCCAAACCACCGCTCCTTCCTCTGGGCTCTTTTCCACTGACCGGATGGAAATACTCGGACCCGTACGTTCTGTGTAGGGCAGATGCGCCTATAGTAGGCTATACTATACAATGCTGATTATACTGTATCAATACAACACTTGGTTGTTGTATTAGGCAGGCCTATATCATTATGTAACCAAAATAAACAAATAGTCAGAAAAAAATAGTTAGACTTAAAACAAAAGCCATTGTCCATCCATTGTCCAATACATGAGCCATCAATCAACCGACCAGAAATAGGCTAAATGTTTTTATTTATTTATTAGAAACGATATAGCATACATTTAAGCTGCAAATACATAGGCTACTATTAATACGTTCTTCATTGATTAATTGTTGCGATATTACAATTGATCGTCGCGGTTACAGTTGGATGATGTGATGTGATCATCATAAAGGCTGCGGGTGCCTCCGCTTGGCTGTAAAACGCTCCTGCAGCCTGATTCATGTGTTCAGACTGTGTTCAAACTTAATACATGTTTTTGCACATAGCCTACCGTGTGTTGTGGGCCTAACATAAAACACGTCACATCGCTAGAAATACCACGCAACTTTGGCAGTTGTAGCGGAAGCATCGAGTGTGGGGGAGGTAGAGAGAGAGAGAGAGAGAGAGAGAGAGAGAGAGAGAGAGAGAGAGAGAGAGAGAGAGAGAGAGAGAGAGAGAGAGAGAGAGAGAGAGAGAGAGAGAGAGAGAGAGAGAGAGAGAGAGAGAGAGAGAGAGAGAGAGAGAGAGAGAGAGAGAGAGAGAGAGAGAGAGAGGGGGAGGGATTGAGGAGTCCACACCGTCGACAGGCTGGACTGTCATCCCCTAGCAGTCACGTCTGCTTCCCCTTTCTGCGATGATATAAGTAGCGTCGCGCCTTCTGTCTGCCGAGTTGTTTCGTTTTCGTCGTGTTTTCAGAGCGGACATAGAATCATGGATACATGTTAATTTGAAGTAATCGTGTGTTTCCGGAGCAAATCATTGTTTTTGCCTCTCTAATCTCGTCTGATTGAATCGCCGCCTCGCCTCACCATGATGGAGTACTGGAGACAGTGTGCCTTGTGGTTGATCCACTGCAAGGTGCTGCCTGCCAACCACCGGGTCACGTGGGAGTCCGCCCAGGTATTCGACTTGGCCCAAACCCTCCGAGATGGTGTCCTCCTCTGCCAGCTGCTCAACAACCTCCGACCTCAGTCCATCAACCTGAGGGAAATCAACCTACGGCCGCAAATGTCACAGGTAATGATACAACGTAAACTAGAGTAGAATCTAGAATACAAAATTGTAAACAGAGACATCAAGCAAGCCACAACACCTCAAACCAAAAACTGTAGGCTATATTGCGTTACGTTTCGAACTATAAGTGTATTGGTCAACACTGAACCGTTAATATAAAGTACGTTCGTTCTGCCCTCTATAGGTGATGTTGCAGATAATGGACGAGTGGTGTGCAAGTGTGTGTGTGTGTGTGTGTGTGTGTGTGTGTGTGTGTGTGTGTGGGCGTTAAAACCATGTTACCAAATATAAACCATTAACTAGATGGAACAGTAATTTGTCCTCTGAGAACATTGTGACTTTCAGTAAAAAGACCTCACAGAGACAGCCTCAAAGATAGTACAATAAAATACTGAATATATTTTGTCTGTTGGATTTCATCTTGATGAATAAAAATAGTTTGTAGATGTTTTAGGAGCTGACACCTCATAACTAGAAGATCAATGCTGTTTATCATGAGCCCTGTACTGTGAAGGGTCGCTCTGGCTTCATCCAGAGCTGTAAAAGAACCAGCCCACAGAAGAGACCCTGCAGCTCCCCATCTGCTCTTATAAACATGCCAGGACCTGGTCACATTGAAGTCTCCCCCATAACAGTTCATCTAACACCTGCTATCGTCATGACAACACACACAAACACACTGAGACATGGACATACAACTAACTACACTGCAGACCTTTCTGGAAAGAAATACTGACAATAACACTATGCCATATTCTGTATTACACACTCACACACATACACACACATACACACACATGACCACACACACACACACACACACACACACACACACACACACACACACACACGCATGCACGCACGCACGCACACACACACACACACACACACACACACACACACACACACACACACACACACACACACACACACACACACACACACACACGGTTACAGAGCACTGTTCTGACAGACTCATAGTTCTCTCAACTGCTGGCATGGTTGTGTCAGTGCATCCTAGGTAGAAAATCACAATGAACTTTGGAATACCTAGTGTGGCTCCACAGCATGATATACAAAGATAGATACTGGCAGTTTACTGATGAGAGAACAAAACATCAACCAACACAGTGCCACCATGGACACCATAAATATAAGATGCATATATTTTATTATTTTACACACACACACACACACACACACACACACACACACACATACACGCACACACACACACACACACAAACACACACACACACACACACACACACACACACACACACACACACACACACACACACACACACACACACATGGATTTGTAGATTTATACATGCACAGAGTCACACATGTGAAATCTACATAATTGTAGGGAGGAGTCATGGTTACTCCCCTCCCACCCTGCATAACTCATGTGCTCACCCAAGGGGAGCGTGAAGATAATGAGACAAAGGCAGTTAAAGAGACCCATGACGGGGGTTGTCTGTTTAGATGATGGTGGATTTGGGGGAGTATGGCTGGTGTAATTTAGAGAGAAACGGGCTATTGACATCAGAAGGCAGGAGGCTCAGGAGGCATGTGTGATGGTGTGCATGCGTGTGTGAGCGGCTGTGTGTTACTGAAGTGGTTACTCAGGACTCATGAGTAACTCAGTGGTTACTCATGACTCATGAGTAACTCAGTGGTTACTCAGGACTCTCATGGTTACTCAGGACTTGCTTGGTCAGTGGTGGTGTCGAGCCGACCATTACATTCTGGATTCTGAAAAAAATGTATACTATTATTATTTGTTACGATTACATCAGTCCTAATAGAGTGATTTAATATTGAGTGCAATTTGAATACACAAATATAAAGGCTCATTCCAACATATGAACATTTGGTGAAGCGTTCAGTGTCAACTGTAAAGAACTATGCATTTAATTTCTTACCTACTATTGTGGCGCATAGAAAAGATTTACAAAAAAAAAACTATCATGGGAAGTATATAAAAAAACAAGAAAGGAACCAAGAGACACAGAGCTGTAATCCTTTGCTTCTCGTTATAGAGTTGCCGGCCATGTGCGGTGCTACTTGCAGCTCAGTGGGCAGAAAGGGAAACCCCCACATTCAGAGATGAAGTCATGAACAGTGTGGGTGGTGCCGTTTGTTTTCGGGCGGGGGGGAAAACATGGCTTGCACTTTTAAGCCCACGTAGTGGTAAGCAATTGTGACGGACGGTTACAAGTCTGGACATTCCACATATTCCCATTTTAAAAGTCTGTTTACGCTCTTCTGTGTTGATGTCTGTGTATACACTGTATGCATATCCTCTGGAAATTGAGCAATTTATGATGCTGGTCATTTTGAGACTACAATTTCTACTCTGTCTTGGATGATTGTTTTCTAAGCAGCAGCAGCGCAGTGAACCGATTAGTGCGTCTAGACAATGGTCAGCCGCAAGTCTGACATTGTCTTGTACCCCTCCTTGTCATTTGACCCCCCCACTGGGAAGATCAACACAGCAGTATAACATCAAAACAGACATACACATATAACACAGAAGCATGAAGTGAAAGTAAACATATGCCCCCTGTCAAAGTGTGTCAGCTTGTCAGCCTTATCTTTCAACGTTGGATTGATTTACATACTGGAGAGAAAAAGAAAATCAAAAAGATATAGGAGAATGAATAGAACAATTGTAATGAAAGAATGAAAGGAACTGAGTGACTTTGTGTGTGTGTGTGTGTGTGTGTGTGTGTGTGTGTGTGTGTGTGTGTGTGTGTGTGTGTGTGTGTATGTGTGTGAGTGTGTAATACAGAATATGGCATAGATATGGAACCACATCTGGTTGAGGGCGATGTTCAGGGTGATGTTCTAATCTGATGCAAAAATCATAGTCAAGTCTCTCCCTCTACTCCACCCGTTTTAAACCAAACCTCTTGCTGCTGTAGTTGCTTATAAAAGCCCTGTGATGATATCATAGGTAATGCTGCCTTGCTATATATAATAAGCTAAACATTTACATAAGCAATGCTGCTTATGACGCTTGATTACGATCCATGATGGTCCAATTTGTAGTGTGATCTGATATTGTGTTATTTACGTCAACACCACAATCTACAGTCAATTATAACTCAGTGCTGTTTGTTTCACCCCGTTAACTCATTTAGAGGTGTTTGTAAGGACCATTTCACACACACACACACACACACACACACACACACACACACACACACACACACACACACACACACACACACACACACAGACAAGGCTGCTTTCTTCTGCAGGAGTGTTTGTGCACATGTACAAAATTCAAGCATGAGTACTGACCTCTCCGTCACCATGGTAACAGCCCCCTATCATATCAGGAG
>JAXIVH010000009.1:13695697-13725697 GCA_036785325.1 Urophycis tenuis | reverse complement strand
GATGATGAAAGGCACTAAAGAGTCTGTCCAAATGTTATCAAAGCAGGCTGTAACTTCTCTGTAAAATAGAGTGTAATTTGAATAAGAAATACGTGTGTGAAGAGGGTGGAAGGGGTGAAAGCGGGAGTCTCATGCTCAATGCATGAGAGTTGGCAGCTCTGTGTGTGTGTGTGTGTGTGTGTGTGTGTGTCCTCAAGCTGCTTCCCTGTGATAATAGTGTGCAGTCCTCTGGGATGCCGGGTCCCTCGTGGGCTGCAAGATGTCCTTGTCTGATAGAAGAACAAGATGCACAGTGTAAACAGTGAACATTGTTCACCGCCATGCCTTCTTGTTTCACACTGCTCTCTTATCTGTGATGCTAGGGTCTTTCTCTGTCCCTCTATCTCTCTCACCCATTCACTCTCTTTCACTCTCTTTCGTTCCCTCTTTTGCTCTTTCTCTCTTTTGATCCTCTTTCATGTTCTCTCTGTTTTGGTCTTTTTTCTCTCTTTCAAGGAGACGTGAATGACGACTAATGGTGTCAGAGTGGGAAGTCTACCTTTAATATTTGATGAAGGCCTATGTGTCGAGCACTCCAGACAAATGTGATCACACTCAGGAGCTCTTTTAAATAACACAATAACTTCAGTTGCATGCATATAAATTTTCTGGCTGAATATCCATTTTATTGATCGTCAAAAGAAAACTTGTCAGTTCTTCTGCTTAATAGGAACAAGGAAAACAGGAAAGGGATGAAAACTCAACTTGTTTCTGAATGCCACCCAAGCACACACATTAAGAAAGAGAGACCCATTTAAAAGTAATCTCTGGGGAGATTTAATATTGATAATTATTACAACAAACCATTTCCTCTAAACTCTGCCTGTTACCTAAGTCCACCTGTCTCACTGAGGCTGAATGCTGTTTTTTCCGTATAACAAGCAAATGACAATCCAAAAACATAGAATATTGTGCATCGGCCAGTTGGGCCTGAAAGCCTGTGAGATCCGTCAATCTCACATTTGTTCCATCCATGACATGCCTCATCCATGTCATGGATATGTTAGGTACACAGCACTACAATTTGTTATGTACAACATCATTTGAGACCACCACAGTTCTCACAACTTTAATTGGTATGTACATAAATAACTCCCTGTATCGATTTGACATGGACTTACAACTATTGTCAGAAAATTGTTATTGTACATAACCAAATTGAGGAAAGGAGATGCTATTTAGCAGCCACTTCCAAAGCAAATTGGAATTCTGTTGACTTATTGTCATGGAAGTAATTAATGCACAGGTATGGGTCAGGGGCATTTTGCTTCAGAAAGCCTACACATTTTCTTTTTTGATCACTGTGTTGTGTCTCACCACAAAAAAAAGGAATGTGGGCCAGTCATCATGTTCATGCAAACACTGCTTTCAGCAGCATATTCCATTTTCTCCAATATTTCCACAGGAAATGCTGACAGATATCTTTCATGAAGCCAGTGGCAGGTTGACAACGGGGTAATAGCTTCCCCTGTGAAGTTGTGGGAAGCCTGGCTGCAAAACTACAAAGATATGTAACTTGTTTTACATTAACAGAACAGCGTTATCCAATAGGGTAATACCTCAATATATTTAACCTAGTAGACAGTGGTTGGTTCATGAAAGCTCCCACAAATGCTTACATTCAATATTTTGAAGACTGCAGACATTGAGAAAAAGAAATGTGTGTGTGTGTGTGTGCTCCCATACCTTTTGAATCCTTTTGAAATACCTCCTGCAAAGAGTGCCCAGATCAAAGGTTCCATGATAAAAAAAAAAAGCATCACAGCACCAACAGTCATAATGATGTATTTTGCACAACGACAAACAAAACATGAGTGAACAATGAAAATGAGTGGTTAACAATGAGTGGCAAAACAACATTGAAAATTGGATTTGTGCAGGGGATTTTGCCAAATCAAGTCCCAAGAATGTTGAACACATATTTTCTGTAGACAAACTCTGCTAGGGTCTTGTTTTGATAGTTGTTTATTTCGTCTTTTCTTGCAATAACGGCACTTATTGCTGTTGTAACTCTCCTAATGTTAACGTTACCGCTGGTTGCTTTAGGAGACACAATTGTTGTTTTGCCAGTGGCAGCCTGTGTTTTATACCATCAACAACACAGTTCCTGATTGGCCTGAATACATCATTAACTATGACACAGTCCATGATTGGCTCCGATTGCATTGTAATTTCATGAAATTGATATGGGCGGCTAAAGGGTCCAGATAGATCCGTGTAGTGAAACAGAATGCAAGGTCCCATGATCAAGATGGTCTCCAAGCTAGTAATCAGTGGCTGTTGCTTGCAAAGCATTTGACGCAATACAACAGCAACAGCTCGGCTTTCATTGAAAGCGTTAGCTCATGATTGTGGATTATGGATACTGGGGACACAATTAACACTAGACTTTTGAAGGTCACTCTTTGACAATGTGATGACGTGATACTGTGGCTACATGCAAACAGGTAAATTGTAATTTTACCATGGTTACCTGCTCAACTGGCTTCTCTGAGGAGGAGGTGATGAAACTGGAGTATTTCTTTGGGTAACCTCCAAGCTACAGATGAGCTACATTTTTGGCACAGAATGAGCACTTTATGTTTAAAGGTGAATGATGTTTGACTTACTTATGTCAGGATTGAGCTGTGTATAGCTGTGTATAACTAATACATCAGCTTCTTCCAGCTCATAACAACAATATTATACTTTGCTACACTATACCTCAGCCCACAAACCGAAAATAATAATATAACTGTTGGACCACAAATAAATACATTACAATCATTGGGGGGTTGTGTATTAAAGATATTGAATAATGACCTTGATTTGTAAATTGTTTCTAATCTAAAGGTTTCTCTTTCTTCTCTTTGTAGTTCTTGTGCTTGAAGAACATCCGGACTTTCCTGGCAGCATGTAGTGACATATTTGCCATGAAGAAAAGCGATCTCTTTGAGGCTTTTGACCTTTTTGACGTCAGGGACTTTGGAAAGGTAGGAAAATGGACTTTGGAAAGATAGAAAAAGGGTTGCCTCATTCATGGTTCATGCATCATGTACATACAGAGAATGGACATGGACTATATGGAGCATTATTCCGATGAATAAGAATCTAATAACCACCCACAGTCATTCTTGATGCTATTTTCTTTTGCTAAGAATCAAAATCATGAACCATCTAATAAAAAGAGCAGTCATCTTTCTATTTCTAATCCAGGGATATAAAATGATAATGGTGGTTATGAGACCAATATCATTGTCTTCTACAAGGTCTCAACGTTTATCTTCCTTGACTGCTACTGGCTGTACTTCTCTTTCTTTGTACATGTACACTATGGCCCAGCTTATAATGTATACTACATGTTGTTTTATAAGTAGTATTGCAGTTTTTCCCTTGAATTTTTCTGATATTATGTGTTCTAGTAACACTATGTTAAGTCGATTCAAATTCAATCAACACCTGTTCCTATCAGAACATTCTGATAGGTAGGACTATTTTGGATGTAACCTCTTTGCATGCTCGTTTAACAACTGACAAATTGCTAAAGCTGGTAACTAACATTTTAATAATAATATAATATTGTGGAAGTTGTATTGAAATGCAGAAGACAATTCCTCACATTGAGAGCACGAATGCGAGTCTCATTTATTGAAACCAAAAAACACACTGCCAAGTAAGATGGTGCTGTCCTGTTCTTCAACAAGCATGAGTAATCACAAACACAGATTCATTAAAGGGACCACCATCCCGGAACAGTCACTTACATGCAACACATTACATTAAGTAACTGCATAAAATAAGAAGAACTTAAAGTGATGGTTCGGAGTGAAATTCACCCTGAGGTAATTTACACCAATAGTCATGCTAAATACCCCCTCGGATGCATTTTTAGCGACGGTCAATATTTATCAAGTTTAAGGGTAAAAAGCAAGTGTAAGGAAATAGTTAGTGAATTCAACACTCCATCTAATTTCAAGTATTCAATTATTCCAGTTGTCAATACATTTCGATGGAGTGTTGAATTCACTAACCTTTTCCTTACATTTGTGAGTTTTGAAGAGGACTTTTACGAACTTATCCGGAAAGACGGAAGAGACGTCGACGCAGCGGTAGCCTTAGCAACAGCTAGTTGAAGCTATCAGAAAAGTACTCTTTTAAATAAACTCCTGGTGTACTTACAAACTTTAAAATGCCTCGTTTTGTGAGTACAGACCATATATGTACTACTACAGAAGTTGGGTAACAATCCATGCATTATTAGTAGAGTCATTGACGAGATGTACCCACTGTACCGGCACTCCAGTACGAAATCTTTCGGCTGATAACCCTAAACTTGATAAATATTGACCGTCGCTAAAAATGCATCCGAGGGGGTATTTAGCATGACTATTGGTGTAAATTACCTCAGGGTGAATTTCACTCCGAACCATCACTTTAAGAACGAGGGTGAATTATGCAAGACACAGGATGGACATTCACTACAATATAATAATAAACATTTTTATAAATTATGTGATCAAGGTCAGTGTTATTTTGCAACAACGATTTATTATCATTATGGTAAAATTATATTATGAATATTCATCATAAAGTGTTAATATACTGTGACAGTTATAGGGACCAATACCAGCCAAGTACTTACTTTCTAACAAAGTAATCTGTTTCCTGGTAAGCCAAATACTAGATTTTTACATACAAATGCATTTTGAAAGCCATTGTGCTTGATGAAGAACATGCATAATAATTATTCCAGGCCTTATTTTAACTAGCTTGGTAATGGAATTAAAATCTTTGTTCATCATGAAGCCATCTCAAAGAGTGGCTTCATGATGAATAAAAAAGCAATTTAGAATATTGCACCTTTTAAATGTGCAGAGCCAGATATATACAGTTTTTAAATTAAAGTGTGTATGTGTGAGTGTAATTCTGACACACTTTGAGTTGACAATCGGACTGCAGAAAATGTTTTTGAGGGATTTACTTGAGTGTGTGAAATTTCACACCTTTTTTTACCCATTGAGTTGTGTGGACTCTGAACTATTATTAGTTTTCATGTAGTTTATGTCTTATTTCAAAAGTCTACTACTTCTCGAGTGAACCAAATAGTAGAAAAGTGGAATTTAACATCTGTGTAATTACGCTGACAGCTTGTGCAGTAATCCATGAATGGCTAGTGTTACGAAGTCTAACTTAGCTTGAGGAAGTGTAAATGGAAGGTTGTCTGTGTCGAATGCCTGAGGCCAGGTGGTTGGTCTTATGGTTGTGGGTTGTAAGAATAGAAGCTGAATAATAGAATAAATAGAATAGAATAATAGAAGTCAAAGTTAAACATTCTATTTTTTATTACAATTCATTATATGTTTGCCTGGTACACATTCCTGGTACACACACACATTGTCAGAGCTCATCATGTAGCAGAAGTTGTAAATGTTTGAGTTGAGTGATTTAGACTCAACAACATCAAATGTCTTGGCACATCTCCACTTGGCAACAGAGCTATGAGGGGAGACATCTGCACAAGGAGAGAAGTTGATGGTCACATTGCGAATGACAAACAGCTATTTAGTTTTTTTTTTTTTTTAAGGAATAGTAGCCCTCTGTAAGCAGCTGGGGCCCACATATGTCACCGTTTGACTCAAATGGTAAAATCACACACACACAGAAATGCAGCCACGCACACACACACACACACACACACACACACACACACACACACACACACACACACACCGATATGAGACTGTGGCCCCTTCTATTCAGTAACAAAAACAATAACATCTGCTTTACACATGTGCTTTACACACCTGTGATACTGTGGAGTGAGTGTGGATGATGGCTGGTTAGAGCAGCCTCACTTGGCCCGAGTCAGACTGATTGGACTCTGGGGCTGGGTGATGCTGTACACCTGTTGTACATTGAGAACATACTTTTTGATTCAAGATTCAAGATTCAAGATTCAAGTAAACTTTATTGTCAGTTTCCGTGAATGTACAGGCCATACACAAGAACCGAAATGCCGTTTCCCTCAATCCCTGGTGCAAGACAGCATGCAATATAAATATAAATATATAAAAATATAGGTATCAAAAATCTAAATAAAAATAAGAATAAAAATAAAAATGCTACGGTGGTCGCGAGTATGTGCAATGAAACAGTAAATGGTAAACAGTAAACAGTAAACAGTAAGATGTGCAAATTGTAAACATTAAACAGTAAATAGTAAACAGTAAGAGGTGCAGTATGGGGGTAATGACAGTAATAGTAATAAATAAACAGTATGGACGTTGTGAACATTATGAACAGTATGGACAGTATAAACAGTTGTGACAATGTATAAACAGTACTATGAACAGTTACTTAACAGATTTATATACGGAACAGATTTATATATGGACAGATTTATGGACAGTACTAAAGTGCAAAGTGTAAATTGGCTGTGCATGGTGGTAGGGGGTGGTGGGGCTGTGCATGGTGGTAGGGGTGGTGGGGCTGTGCATGGTGGTGGGGGGTGGTGGGGCTGTGCATGGTGGAGGGGGGTGGTGGGGCTGTGCATGGTGGTGAGCAGGTGTGTGGTGGTGGATGGGTGGGGGCTTAAAGTCCAGGGGGGAGACTTTAAAGTCCAGGGGGTTAAAGTCCAGGGGTGTGTGTGTGTGTGTGTGTGTGTGTGTGGGGGGGGGGGGGGCTGGGAATGGGAATGGTGGGAGGGGGAGAATGGGTGGGGGTTGGTGTCAGTGTCCAATGTTTGTGGGGGCAGAGGGCAGAGAAAGAAGGGGGGTCAGTGCTGAGTGGGAGTTCAGCATCCTGACCGCCTGGTGGATGAAGCTGTCCTTCAGTCTGCTGGTCCTTGCCTTGAGACTCCTCATCCTCCTCCCAGAGGGCAGGAGGTTGAAGAGGCAGTGAGAGGGGTGGGTGGAGTCACCCGCAATGCTGAGTGCTTTGCGGGACAGGCGTGGACTGTATATGTCCTGGAGGGAGGGGAGGGGAGCACCGAAGATCTTCTCAGCTGCTCTCACTATGCGCTGCAGGGTCTTCCTACAGGATGTAGTGCAGCCGCCATACCACACAGTGATTCAGCTGGTCAGGATGCTCTCGGTGGTTCCCCGGTAGAAGGAGCACATGATGGGGGCAGGTGCTCTCGCTCTCCAAGTTTGCGTAGAAAGTAGAGGCGCTGCTGAGCTTTGCCGGCCAGTGTTGTGGTGTTGCAGTTCCAGGAGAGGTCCTCAGTGAGATGCACCCCCAGGAACTTGGTGCTGCTCACTCTCTCCACAGCAGCACCGTCGATGGTCAGTGGGGGGTGCTGGGCGGAGGCGCTACGGAAGTCGTTGTGGTTGATGAGCCCCACCACAGTCTTGTCGTCCGCAAACTTGACGAAGAGGTTGTTGTTGAAAATGTATCATGTCCTATTTATTCTTTTTACTGATGCTTTAATCCAAAGTTATCCAAATACCTTTTGGCTGGGAGCCAAACACTGACCACTAGAGTCATGTCAAAATATGACAATTTTACCAGTGTCCCATAACACACTTTCAATGATTTTTTTTCACTTGACAGTTTGTAGGATATGTTTACATACTGACTTCAAAGTGTTTCTCGTTCAACCATAACACTGACACAAATACTTAGTAGTTGTCAGGAATTTACCAAGAGCTTGTTCTACTATTCAGAACTATTGAACAACGGCATTTTAATAATATCTGCTGGCCTATATTTACACCTTCTGACATAGAACTTATTTCACAGAATACTTCTTAAAGTCATGCATTTTCAGAACAATATTATAATTCCTCCTCTTTATTCTCCCTCTCTCACTCTATCTCCATCATTTTGTTTTTCTGTCTCCCTCCGATGCCCTTGAGCGATGTGTTCTGTGAATCAGAGGCTTGTGGGTTTGGATATCAGATGACAGTGATGGATAATGTGTAACCCTCTAACCCTAACGGTGAAGTTGTGGCTGGTGTGTGTACATACGTGTGCACCTCTGTAAATATCTACATCACAACTGTTGACTTTGAAGTTGGATGAGGTTGCTCCCCCTCTGCTGTTACCATACACCGCACCAATGCCCTCTACATGATGATTGAGCTTGATATTGGCTGCTGTTCGTCTAGTAATACCAAGATAGAGATAGAGCTAGATGGATGGATACTTTATTCATACCAATTAATTAATTAATTGAGGAATTACTGAGTTTGATTATCAGCTACATTAGATGTATTTATGTATGTATTTATGCATGTCCTCTATCCTAAAGTAATTAGTAAGTAATTGCTAAAAGGAGGCAAACCTCAGTTTACTCCACAGTTTTTTCAAGATGGATGATATTTATGATTAATCTATGTTGATGAAGCGTGAAACTCTAGCTGTGGACTGTATGAGGTAATTGAATGTTTCAGGCCCAGTGACTGCTGCGTGACATCTGCTTCCTCCTGGATTTCACACAAACACCCACACCCATACATGTACTCACACACACACACTCCAGATTTCTTTTGGCAGCACACATGGCAGCAGTGGCACAATTTTTAGGTCAGCCCTAATATTTGATCTACTTCAACTCTTGATGGTGAAACCAAGATGGGGAGGGTAGTGATGTGGTCAGAGATGTATTATATTAATCCAGATGCTGTATTGATGTATGTATGTGTGCAGTGTTCCTGAGAGTGAAGTAGTCAAGTCAAGAGTGTGAGTAATGTCATATTTTGGTCATACAGTTTTGGCAACTGCTGGACAAAATTCGAACAAATGTACATATTTTTTATATTATCAAGCAAAAGGTTTGGTATGGCAGTCGTTTAAAGGGAAAAGTCGCAGGTTCGACAGTGTGAGTGAGACCAGGACAGAGCAGTCTACAGCAATGATCAACTTGACATTAAACTGTGATTTCCAGGTCCTACCACACTATATGCTTTTAGAGAGGAAGTGAACATCATGATTGAGAGGCCCAAATCTAACATGGAACATGTTGCAGGTCATGTTTTTGACCTGCATACAACTAGAGTAGATCCTTCTGGATCCAGCATCTGGATGAATATAATACATCTGCGTCCACATCGCTATCCCTTGGCGACTTGCTGTGAACGCATACGTGATGCTCTGCTGGGAACTGACTCATCTCATGTCTCGCATCTCAGCTAGCAAGCCGGAAACAGGAAGAGGAAAAGGTTGACGCACACCAGACCACTGTGAAGTCACACACACACTTGTGTGTATTTGTGTGTGTTACAATGCAGAGACAACATTCAAATGGTTTCCCGAGCATGTGTATTTCTCTTGTATGGCTAATCAAGCATGAGCTTGTCATTTTACATTCTTTGATTACAGTAGCTAGAGTAGGCATCTAATTTATAAGCATGTTTTTTGTTTTGATGAGATTCTATGAACATCCCAACAGCAATCAGTAAAGCATTCAGTAAAGTAAATCAAATGCTGTGACAAAGAGACATTAAAATCTGGTATCTCTGGCTGTTGCAGGCCTGTATTAAGCCCGGCCAATCATTTAATTTGGCCTCCCTGTGTGCCTGGGGCAATTGTAGGATCAGACCTTTAGGGGGGCTAATGGGAATGTGACATGCATACGGTGCCTTGAAAAACTGTGAAAATGAATAAATGAATGAATGAATGAATGCCTTTATTGTCGTTGCATTTAGAATACAATGAGATTCATAAAGCCACTCTAGTAAAGTTTTTATTAAAACACTTAATAAAAAGTCCAACCTGCAACCCATTCATTGCAAAATACACTCTCCTCCATACAAACACACACACACACACACACACACACACACACATGCACACGCTCCAATACATCTTCCCTCCATCCATTGCAAACATTGCAAACATCCCCCAGCTTTGGCACGTCATCTGCAGCATGTGCAATAAGTAATAATAATAAATAAATAATTCTGATGAGCAGAAAGTGCTGAGTAACAACAGTGCAAACTGCATCATAAAAAAAGTTTAACTTCTTTTAAAATTGATATTGATTTAGGAAAGAAGCTATTCCTGAACCTACTTGTCATTTTTAGACATCTATAACGTCTCCCTGAGGGCAAGAGTTCAAACAGTGAGTGACCTGGGTGAGAACAGTCCTGGGTGATTTTTGTGGTTTTTGAGATCAGTCTTGAGTTGGCAGTTTCCTCTAGTGAGGGTAGAGGACAACCAATAATCTTCTGTGCTGTGTTGATCACTCTCTGTATATGTTTTTGTCTGCTGCAGAGCATCCAGCATACCATACAGACACACAGTACACCAGGATGCTCTCTATGGAGGAGCGGTAAAAGAGCACCATCAGCTTCTCTGACAAGTTGTTTTTTTTTGAGAAGTCTAAGAAAATGCAGGCGCTGTTGTGGCTTCTTTACCACTGCTGTGGTGTTGTCCATCCATGTGAGTCGGTCCGAGATCAGGGTTCCCAGGAATTTAGTTGTGTACCCTCTCCACAGGGTCCCCATTGATGAAAAGAGGGAGGGGGTCGGCTCTGCACTTTCTGAAGTCTATGACTAGTTCTTTGGTTTTCCCATTGTTGAGAGACAAGTTGTTTTCTGTGCACCATGTGACTAGTCTTTGGACCTCAGATCTGTAGGCCGCCTCATCTCCTCCAATAATAAGTCCGACCAGTGTGGTGTCGTCGGCGAACTTTATGATGGTGTTGCTGGGGTAGGAGGGGTTACAGTCATGGGTATACAATGAGTACAACAGAGGTCTCAACACACAGCCCTGAGGGGAGCCGGTGCTGAGAATGAGGGTGGAAGCCTCTCCATAAGGTAACATTGGGGGGATTTTTTGGCGTGTTTTTGCCGAATAATTAAAAAACTATTTGCCGAAACCCATAGAAAAGTCGTAGCACTGTATCATAACGTGCGCCCAAGCCGCACGTTATGATACCTTTTTTGTGTATGTGCAACCAAAACTGTGGGAGGAGTAGTCGACTGAAAAAACTTACAGAAGAATAATAAGCTGTTTTTGCAGCAGTTCATGAAAGATGAAGAAGCTGTGTTTTCTTTTGGCGCTGCCTCTGTTTACCTATTCAATTCACTCAGGTAAAAAAAGTATTATCCTCCTGGTAGAGAGACAGGTACTGTAAAGTACTGTAAAGTATTTGCGGCTCGGCACCTCGTATCGTGGATAAATAGCTCTGATCATGGCTTTAAAGCCACGTCTCTACCATTGTGGGCTCTTTCTATTGTAAGGAGTAACTTTTGAAAATGAGTGTTGGTAAAGATGATGATGATAAGTTGCACCCGGTTGCAGCTTGTGGCCCTAAATGTCGCGGTAGATTGCAACATGCGTTATCAAAGTCAAAGTAGCTTTGTCAATTACTTCACATAACAAGACATACAAAGGAATCGAGAGGACGTTTCTCACCCTCCCACGGTGAAACAGAGAAAGTGCACAGGCACAACCTGCAGGACAAGACATCCTACTACTAAAACTAAATACCAAAACTAAAGTAAACATACCTATAGATAAGAGATAAAGATAAAAAAAGACAATACAAGTAGTAAAAATAGTAGTAAATAGTAAAAATAGTAGTAAAAAGAAAATATCGCGATAGAGCATATTATTAAAACCTCTATCGTATGCCATTTGTTATCGTTTATATCGTATAACGTTTATATCGTGCATTACTATAATCAATAATATAATAAAGCAATGAAAGAAGCATCAGACAATACAAATGATGTCAAATCAGGCTGGCCCTCAAATCTCTGCACCTGGGAAGGAAGCAAAGAGATAAGAGATATGCTAACAATCTGAGACCAAAAACATTATACCCTGTTGATTCCATTCTTGGAATGGCATTTGTCTAGTTCAAGCCATGTTTAGAATGTTATGAAGATTGAAGAAGGCCATGCGAGATAGAGGTCATAGTGATTTTAAGTAGTGAATTTCATGGCGCAGACTAAAAACAAAAGTTGAAATGTCAGCAAATAAAATTGCTGACATTTCTGACAAGGGGTCAAATTGGTAATTATTAATGGGACTTAGAAAGTGGTTATACTTCCATGGTCTGAATCATGTCGCAGAACTTGAGCCTCTAATCTATCTCTAACAAGAGGTATAGCTTGATCCAGGTCAATGTCTAAAATGATTTAAATCAAATTGAATGTACCGCTTCATAGCAGAACAATGCTGACCTACTCTAAAATCATTGTAATTATTACAGTGATTTTTGAGTAAAAATCTGTTGTATCTGACCAACACATATTGTTTCATATGTGGTTTAGAAACTTAGTTAAGGCTGTGGCAGATCTAAGCTTATCATTTGTGGATGTGCTCCAAAAAATAACTCTATGAAGTGAGTTTCAGAATGGCTGTAGTCCACGGTTACCACTCTCATCCAGATATGTTGTAAAACCAGATAGGTTTGCCAACATATTTTGCCCATCTCTCTCTCTCTCTCTCTCTCTCTCTCTCTCTCTCTCTCTCTCTCTACCTGTCTCTCTCCCAGGAGGATAATACTTATAAGTGAATTGAATAGGTAAACAGAGGCAGCACCAAAAGAAAACACAGCTTCTTCATCTTTCATGAACTGCTGCAAAAACAGCTGTAGTACTTCAGATGTTTCTCAAAGTGCTGGCAGAGGAACACAATGGGCGTTGCATAGGGACCATTTATATCCTTACAAATGTGTTTCTTTTGGGAGAGAACGGGAGGGGGTAATTTTAGCTAAGGCTGCAACACAGGGCCTTTTCGTCACTACAGAGAGTGTGTATTTCAGTGGAGAGAGTGCTTAACCAGATGCAAAAGGTAGATTGAATGAAGAGGAAGAGAAACCGGGGTGGGGATATAGGCAGAAGAAGAGGGAAGCAGGGGAGCGGTTGAGATTCATCAGCAACCAGCTGATGAATCTCAACAGTTTCTTCAGTTTACTTTTTCCTCTTTAAATGAGAGCTGTCCCCAATGATATAGCTACCTCCAGAAAGCTGGCAGCACAGGACGCGGTGGCGGCCTGTCAGTTATCTATGGTAGCGATCTGGAGCTATCTCTGCAACCATTACCTGAACTGTCTTCATTTGAATGCCTTGCATTTAAATCTAAGTCCCCTTTCCCTGTGCTGTTTACTGATAATCTAAGGTGATATTTAATGATCCGGAGGAGTTCTTGGAATATGATACGCTAACGCAGATGAAAACTGAGTGCTTGGACAAAATCTGGCGCATGTCAGTAAATACTGAAAAACTGTGTGGATATGGCAGTGTTGCCTCGATCACCGTGCAGTCTAACGGCGCTTTCAAATCAAGTTCTGGAGGAACCCAGCGTCCCGATGCCTTCGGCAAGATATTGTCAATCTGCCTACTGCTTTCGGGAGATATCCATCAGTGTCCGGGCCCTTCAAACTTGCAAGAAGCGAAACGCCGGCCAAAAAAGCCTTCCATCAGTAGCAGCGGTTGCTGCCCTAACTGCGGTAAGGTGATAAGAGCAAATGCCAAAGCAGTTGCTTGTGACTTTTGTGACGTTTTCGTTCACATAAGGTGTGGAAATATTGCGCCGAAATTGTATGACCAGGCTGTAAGGAATAAGTCAGATATCCCGTTGGTTTGTAACCAGTGTTGTGTGCGGGAAATGTGCAGCGCCGATGTCTTTGATGACTTGACACAAGGGAGAACTTTTGATGAGGACAGTATGGATGGGGAGACTATGATTCACTCAGCCTTTTAGGGCGGAAAGGTATGCATTTCATTCACGTCAATGCCAGGAGCCTTCTACCCAAACTGGATGAAATCGGGCACCTCGCGACTACTTCTAAGGCTGCTGTGATCGCTGTGTCGGAGACCTGGCTTGACAGCTCAATTCATGATGGTGAAGTTGGGCTTTCAGGATATTACATCTACCGACGCGATCGAAACAGACACGGGGGAGGAGTGTGTCTTTTTATAAGGAGTGATATAACTTTCAATCCGCGCCACGATCTACTGGTGAATGGCTTGGAATCAGCTTGGGTTGAGGTAATTCTCCCTAAAACCAAGCCCATTATTGTGGGTGTCTGTTACCGCCCACCAAAACAAACAGACTTTTACGAACTCCTTGAATCTGTCTGTTGCAAAAGCAATATATGCCTAGAGAATGAATGTATCATTATGGGTGATTTTAATACAAATCTATTTTTACCACGGAATAGCCTGAAAGATTCTTTCTCATATTTCTGCAAAGTGTCTGGTTTACAACAATTAATTACTGAGCCTACCAGGTTTTCTATGAATAGCCAGTCCCTTCTTGATTTAATTTTAGTATCTGACTGTGGAATGATATGTCAATCAGGTGTGTTGGATGTGGTTTTTAGTGACCATAATGCAGTCTTTTGCACACGAAAGAAAGTTAAATCTCAGCCAATAAATGAGCATTGTTCCATCAAATACAGATGTACCAAACAGTACTCTACTGAGGTGTTCAATTATGGGCTATCTGAGAGACACTGGTCTAATGTGCTCGAATGTAAGGATGTTGACAAGGCTTGGGATTTGTTCAAGCAGAGTTTCATAGCTGTTCTTGATGAGGTCGCTCCATTGAGGGAAACAAGAATTAAGCATAGAAGTGCATGTTGGATGTCATCTGAAATCGTTGATCTTATCAGACAACGTAATAGATGTTTCATAAAGTTCAAAAAGTCTAAACTTCCAGCTGACTACACCTCTTACGTTAATCTTAGAAACCAAGTTAGCTACAAGGTTCAACTGGCTAAGTCTGATTTTTTTTCTGAGTCCATTACTTAACGTACATAACAACCTAAAAAACTATGGAAAATTCTTAATGATATGGGATCAACAGCAGAATCCAAATCAAAGTCTGGTAAAGCTGGGATTTTTATTGATGAGGAGATGTGTTTTGATAAGTGGCAGATTGCCTGCCATTTTAACCAGTATTTTACAACTGTTGCTGCCAGTCTGGTCAGTAAATTGCCTGGTGCTTCTGATAAATATGGCAAAGCATTTGTCAACTCATTTTATAGAAATAAAAATGTCCCTGCAGACGCTTTTACAATTAGTCCTGTCTCAGAGGATAAAGTAAGAGCGAGCCTCTCCACCCTATCAGTAAATAAGGCCACTGGCTTGGACCTCATCCCCTCCAGGTTTCTTAGGGATAGTACTGAGGTTACAGCTAGGGTTTTCACCCAAGTCATAAATCTGTCCTTAAGTCAGGGTGTTTTCCCAAATGAGATGAAGAATGCCGGGGTGGTTCCTCTTTTTAAGAAGAATAGCAGAGCTGATGTTGGGAATTATAGGCCAGTCTCAATTCTTTCAACCATATCAAATATATTTGAGCGTCTTGTGTATGAACAGGTTGAGGAGTATCTTATCAGACATGATCTGTTATATGAGCTCCAGTCTGGCTTCAGATCTTCACATTCTACTGACACCTGTCTCATCCACCTCTTTGACTATGTGCGTCAGAATTTAGATCTCGGGAATTATGTTGGTATGCTTCTTCTTGACCTGCAAAAAGCTTTCGATACCGTGAACCACGATATTTTAGTTTTTAAATTACAGTACATGGGTTTTAGCAGCTCAGCACTTAAATGGTTCTCTTCTTACCTAACCGATAGGACACAGGTTTGCGATGTAGAGGGGACCCTCTCTGATCCACAGAGTATAGCATGTGGGGTGCCGCAAGGCTCGGTCCTAGGGCCCCTGTTATTTTTATTGTACATAAATGACATGTCAGCTGTGGTACAGGGCAAATTGTTATTATATGCTGATGATTCTGCTTTGCTTGTTCCTGGGTGTAGCGTTGGAGTCATTGAGAGTGCTCTTGGTGTTGAGCTTGAGTCTGTCAACCAGTGTCTGGTTGACAATAAGCTCTCTATGCATCTGGGCAAGACTGAATCCATCTTGTTTGGTACGAAAAGGAAGTTGGCAAAATCAAATACTTTAAAAGTGATGTGTAATGGGTCTGAAATTGTGTCTAAATCAAATGTCACATATCTGGGTCTACCATTGGATCAATCACTTAGTGGTGAATCTATTGCTGTAAAAGTCTTAGACAAATGTGCCTGTAAATTGAAGTTCTTTTATCGCAAGACAAAGCTTTTAGATTTTTCTGTAAGTAAGTTATTGGTACAAACTCTGATTCAATGTCATGTGGATTTTGCCTGCTCTGCGTGGTTCTCTGGTTTGACTGTGAAATTCCAGAACAAATTCAAAGTGCTGCAAAACAATGTTATTCGGTACCTGTTAAAAGCACCCCTCCGTACTCATATTGGTAGGGAGGAGTTTAAAAAAGCTGGTCTACTACCTGTTCATCTTAGAGTTGAACAACTTAAGTTGAACCATATGTTTAACATTGTAAATGGTCAGCCCCCCAAATATGTAGGCTCTAATGTTACCATGGTCCACTCACAGCATTGTCATAACACCAGGGCTAGCATCCGCTCCTGCATAGTACCCAGAGTTAATAATGCAGGTAAAAATTATTTCTTTTATTCTGGTATCATGGCTTGGAATAGGTTGCCTACTGATACACAACTCCTAGCATCAAGAGGGATGTTTAAAAGACAGGTAAAGCAGATTTTATGGAATAAGGTGGATATGTATTGATCATTGTTTCTTTCTTTCTGCAGTTGTGTTTTCTTATGTATTTGTTTGATGTTATGTCCTCCACCCCCCAGTCTGAGTCTTGTCTGCTCCTTGTCTATTTGTTTCACGTGTGCAAAACCAAGGACCATGCTGGAAATAAATTTTGTACTTTTGCATGTCATCCTTTGGATTTACTGTATTTTTATTGTCTTAATCCATAAATAAATCAAATCAAATCAAAAAATCAAAATATGAACATCCATGTTGACACCCCCTCCTCCCCTTTTACAGCTGAATTTCTTCAACTACTGGACTGTTTTAATTTAAAACAACTTGTTGATGTCCCCACTCACACCAGGGACACACCTTGGACCTGGTCATTACAAACTCTGCCCCTCTCACCAACCTGCAGGTGTATGACCTAGGAGTGTCTGATCACAAGGCCATTTCTATGGATCTGCAATCCCCATCCAGCCTCTCCAATCCTAAGTGGAATATCTGTTTCAGAACCCTACAAAACAACCAGGAACTCTTGGCAGCAGATTTTCAACATCTTTCCACACACTTTTCATCAGCCGATGAAGCAGTGGACGACTACAACAGCCATCTGAGCAGCCTCCTGGACCTCCATGCCCCTGTTTAAACCAGAACAGTCACCTTCACCCGCTCAGCTCCCTGGTTCAGAAGGGCTTCACAAGATGAAGGCAGCAGGGCGGGTTCTTGAGCGGCACTTCAAAGCCTCTGGCCTCACTGTCCACAAACAAATGTACAGGGAGCACCAACAAAAATATGCACAGTCAAAGATTCAAGGTCACAGTTTTACTCCGATGCCAACAGAAACAGTCCAGGAAATTCCAAGCAGCTTTTTTCCACTGTCAATCACCTTCTCAAACCACAACCCCCCACTTACTGCCACTACAGAAGAACAGTGCAATAAATTAATGGATTTTTTCACATCAAAAATTGCACATTCGCTCTGCCCTTTCTGGTCTTCCCACCCTAACTGTTCCTCCAATGTGTACTGTCTCGCAACCCCTAAACTGTTTTCCTGAGGTTTCATCAGAAGAGGTGCAGAAAATCATCAGGAAGACGAAATATCCACCTGTCCCCTGGACCCTCTCCCAACCTTCCTGATCCCCCTGATCACGGCTGTTATAAATCGTTCCCTCCAAACTGGTCACGTTCCCCCTGCCTTAAAAAATGCCATAATCAGACCATTGCTCAAAAAACCCACTCTTGATCCAGAAGTCCTTTCCAACTACAGGCCTGTCTCCAATCTCCCTTTCATATCGAACGTACTTGAGAAAGCAGTTGCCACCCACCTTCAGGACCACCTCAACATAATAACCTCTTTGAAAAATTCCAGTCCGGTTTCCGTTCCATCCACAGGACAGAGACTGCCCTCGTCAGAGTCACAAACGACCTCCTCATGCCATCTGATGGTGGCTCTCCCTCCCTCCTCATCCTCCTGGACCTTTCTGCTGCATTTGATAGTGTCAACCATGGCATTCTTTTAAACCGGCTCTACCATACCACCGGACTCAATGACACTGCTCTCAGTTGGTTAAAATAATACCTCACAAACAGAATACATCTCCCTTGGTCACTTCAAATCAAATCCACACACAGTCACCTGCAGTGTCCCCCAGGGGTCAGTCCTTGGCCCCCTCCTCTTCATCCTCTACCTCACCCCCCTTGGCCAAATCATCCGCTGTCACAAAATGTCATTCCACTGCTATGCTGATGACACACAGCTCTATGTAAATGCCACAGCTGCAGCCCCATCCTCACAGTCATCCCCAGGAAAACTCACCACCTGTCTGGAGGAGCACAACTTCCTCCAACTAAACAGCTCCAAAACCGAAGCCATACTGATTGGCACTCTTCACCAGACCAAATCCTCATCCATAACCAGCAACACCTTTTCTGGCTCCAACATCCCCCTCTCATCAACAGTGACAAATGTTGAAAAGCTGATTCATGCCTTTGTCTCCTCCAGACTGGACTACTGTAACTCACTTCTCATTGGGATCCCTAGCAAGAGTCTGCAGAGGCTTCAGTACATTCAAAACACTGCAGCTAGGATCCTGATGAGAGTGCGGAAATATGAGCATGTTACCCCCATTCTCCACTCACTCCACTGGCTTCCCGTCTCCACCAGGATTGAGTACAAGGTTTCCCTCCTCACTCACCAATGCATCCATGGACATGCCGCCCCCCCCCCCCCCCCCCCCCCCCACCTAAAAGATGGAGGAGGATCAACCCACAAAACACAACACGCTTCCTCCGCTCAAGTCACTCAAACCTCCTCCACATACCCAGAACCAGACTCAGGACCATGGGAGATAGGGCCTTCTGTGCAGCTGCCCCACATCTGTGGAATGCCCTCCCTGACACCTTGAGGGCACCACAATTCACTGACTGTTTTAAAAAAGGTCTTAAGACATTTCTTTTTAGCAAAGCTTTTGGTCCCCTTCAGATGTTTTTTAAAGTCCTTTTGTTTTTCCTTAAACTGCTCATCTTTTTTGTTTTTTACCTGTAGCATTTTGAGATCTTTGATGAAAAGTGCATTATAAATAAAATGTATTATTATTATTATTATTATTATTATTATTATTATTATTATTATTATTATTATTATTATTAATCTATTCAGTATTCAATCTACTCAGTGGACTTCTGTAGGTCACAGTAGTCTAGTTTCCAGAAACACAATTCCAATCTGGACCAAACAACAGAGATGCTAATCATACTTCTTAATATTACATTAATATTACATTACAATTAGATTGTGTCTGTTAAAGAAGGAGTTGCATGGTAGTTGCTGCTGCCATGTGCATAACCCCTATCCCCGTCAGGATATTTACACGACAAAGACGCCATCGACGACCCAATACTTGATGCTGCACCCCTCAACTTCCTGGCCCTAACAGAAACTTGGATCACCCCAGAGAACACGGCCACTCCAGCTGCCCTCTCTACTGCTTACTCCTTCTCACACACTCCAAGACCATCAGGGTGAGAAGGGGGGACTGTACTCATCTCATCACCTCATCCAAGTGGTCTTACTGGTTGCTTCCCTTGGAACACCAGATCAGCATTTGAACTCCATGCTGTTGCTCCCTTCCTATCAAGCTCTACCTTGCAGTAATCTCTCAGTTACCCCGCTTTCTGTATCTGACCATCACTTCGTCGCTTTCTCCTTCCCCTTGAAGTCCCCCTCCTCTGTTCTTCCTACTCCCCACACCACCCGCTGTAACCTGAAAACTCTCTCCCTCTACTCTCGCCTCTGCTGTTCTCTCATCACTACCACCCCCAGAACAATTCTCACTACTCTCCACTGAGGAAACCTCCTCTACCCTGCTATATTCCCTCTCCTCCTCTTTGGACTCCCTCTGTCCCCTCACATCCAGACCAGTACAATCTTCTCCTCCTCCTCCTTGGCTGACAGAGCTATGGGCAGCTGAGAGGAAATGGAAGAGATCGGACTGTGCTGATGATATCTCCCACTACCTTCACCTCCTCTCAGACTTCACCTCCACCGTATCAGCAGCAAAATCTACATTCTACCGGAACAAGATCAACTCTTCGGCCTCCAACCCCAGGTCGAGTCCGGGTCGCTGCTCGTGTGGTCGACCGGTCAGCTTGTAGAGCAGCTATTCTCATTTGTTTTGTTTGTTTGTTGTTAAATTGTCGTCTTTGTCCCCTTATTTTTTACATGCGCGCGTGTGTCTAGCCTGCACCGCGTCTGTTTTTTTTTAAATCGCTCAAGAGTGAAAATAGCTGTTCCCATTCATTCACGAGCAGTCTGCATTGGACCCTAGGTTTACCTGGCGAACGTAACCAATAAGATAGACCAGAATCTGTTCTTTTCCTGGATGGATATTTCTGCAATCATACAGACTCTTCATTCATCTATTGTGGATCATCCGTGAGTTTGCATCTGCAAATTTGAATAATATGCCCGATGGCAAAATCACCTATACAAGAGATTTTCTGCTGCAGCTCAGACTCTCACTTCACCCCATTTCCACTACGGATACTTTCCCAGAAGAATTACTTAGCAAGGATTCATCCAGCACAGCAAACAGCGCTCACAATAAAAAGAAGGCAACTAGAAGGGGTAAGAAAAAGGCGGAATTAAAGCCAGACTAAAACGGGAGACAGGTAAACTACGAGCGCTTCCGTCTATCATCCTGGCTAATGTGCGCTCCCTCCGCAGAAAAACAGAGTTACAAGCCAACGTTAACCACATGCATGAATATAGAACTGTGTCTATTCTTGCTTTCACTGAGACGTGGTTAAATATGGACGATTCTGATAGAACGCTGCACATTGATGGCTTTGCCCCTCCTCTTAGACTTGACCGAGACAGTGAGCACACCGGTAAACAACATGGTGGCGGCGTGTGTCTCTATGTAAACAGTAGCTGGTGCTCCACAGTCATAGTAAGAGAAACATTATGCACCCCATCGACATCGAGCTCCTGGCCATCTCCCTCCGTCCTTTTTACCTCCCCAGAGAGTTCCCTCAACTTTTTATCATCCTGACGTACATCCACCCTAGAGCAAATGCTGCTGCTGCCACAGAACACATTACACGCTCTTTAAATAGACTGGAACTCATCTCACCAGACTCCCCAAAATGCATCCTTGGTAATTTTAACAAATGTTCTCCTGACAAAGCACTCAAAGGCTTCCAGCAGTACGTCACATGTACCACTCGCCATGGGAGAACATTGGATAAATGTTATGGTTCTGTACCAGATGCTTTTAGGTCCATTGCCCTCCCCCCTATTGGCACTGCTGACCACGACACCATCCTGCTTGCCCCAGCTTACACTCCCGTCATAAGGAAGGTGAAGAAAGTTATCAAAAACATCAAACAGTGGACTAGGAGCGACAGCGTCCAAACACTGCAAGGATGCTTTGAATCCACGGATTGGAATATCCTCCTAACCTCTTCAAATGACTTGGAAGAGCAAGTGGACACTGTCTCATCCTACCTTAATTTATGTGAGGATAACATCATCCCCTACAAAACAGTAACCATCTTCCCAAACAACAAGCCCTTGGTTACAAAAAAAGTGAAGGCAGTCCTCAATAAGAAAAAAATATTTTCTTCACTGGCTCAGAGTCTGAAAAGAAGGAGGTCAACAAGGAAGTTAAACACGCCATAAAAACTGCTAAACTAAAATACAAGAACAAGGTGGAGGAAAAATTCACCCAGGGGAAGCTCCGATCAGCTTGGCAGGGCCTTAAAACTATGGCTGCTGTGAACACTGCTGTCTCCAACCAAGAAAACATCCAGGTTGCGGGCAGCAGCCCTACATCTCTCCCTAATGACCTCAATTCCTTCTACACTAGGTTTGAGACTGACAACTTCACCCAATTGGTAGAGACACTTACAACACCAAATCCGGGTGACAATAAACTTAAAACAAAAAACTTATCTTTAAAACAGAGGAGGTGGTGAGAGCCCTCAGGAGGACCAGGGAGAATATTTCTCCGGGCCAAGACAACATTAGCGGCCGGGTCCTGAAACTCTGTGCTGAGCAGCTGGGTAGAGTGTTCCAAAACCTGTTTCAGAGATCCATGGACACCAGCACAATCCCTCAGCTGTGGAAACACTCCACAGTCATCCGCATCCCTAAGAAGAGTAAAATAAACTCTCTAAACGACCTCAGGCCTGTAGCCCTCACATCCCTGGCGATGAAGGCCATGGAGAGGGTCGTCAAACAATACAGTATATACTCACGATAACTGAGGCCCGGATGGACTCACTGCAGTATGCATACCGCACAGGGAGAGGCGTGGACGATGCAAAAGCATTCATCATTGACACAATACACAAACATCTGGAGCAACCAAATACAACAGCCAGACAATACACTACAGCCTCACATCCTGGCCAATAAACTCTCTTCCTATTTCCAAATAGATGACCAACTCACCAGGTGGATACTGAACTTTCTAACCAACAGGTCACAGAGAGTCCGGGTTAACAACACCTTCTCCGACCTCTTACACACCTCGACAGGCTCCCCTCAGGGCTGTGTGCTCTCACCTCTGCTCTTCATCCTTTACACCGATGATTGTAGATCCACACAGCCTCAGTGTCATCTAGTGAAGTACGCTGACGACACAGTTCTCCTGTCCCTATCAGGTCCCTCACAGCACCACGGACCAGCTCTCCTGGAGTTTGTGGAGTGGTGCGACAGCTCATGCCTTGAGCTGGACGTGAATAAAACCAAAGACATGGTGGTGACCTTTTCTAACAGGAAGAGAGAGCTGGCCATAGCATCCATCACCTCAATTCATGGGAAGCCGGTGGAGCTGGTGGAGGAGTATAAATATTTGGGCACCATCTTCGACAGCCTGCTGAAATTCTCCTCTAATACTGAAGAGATTCTCAGGAAATGTCATCAGCGACAGTATCTCCTTAGGAAACTCAATTCCTTTGGAGTCAGCAAAAATATCATGCTAACTTTCTATTACTCCTTCATAGAAAGTATCTCCCCATTCTCCATAACGTGCTGGTTCCACTCCCTCAGCCTCCAGAATAGAAACCGACTGGAGAGCATAGCAATAGTCTGCTCCAAGATCATTGGACTTCCAACAAGATCTCTTTCCTCCATCTATGAGCAACAAACACTCAGGTTAGCAAACAGGATCATGCAGGACCCTTCACACGCTCTACACCCTGCCTTTGAGTGGCTCCCCTCAGGGCGCCGACTTCGCTGCCCCGGCTGCAGGACACAGAGGAGAAAGGCAACCTTTGTCCTCAAGGCTGTTTACCTCCTCAACTCCTCCTAACCCCCCGACCCGGGCTAGCACCTGCCCCACATAGATACTGGCTAATGTGGACTATTGTGGACGACTTGCTTGATCCACAGTCAGGCCTCAAGCTTGACGGTGGCCAAGTTCCTTCGTGCCACCAAGGCCTCTTTCCTCTCATCAGTTCTTGTTCTCCTCGACCTGTCTGCGGCGCTTGACATTGAACCACCAGACCATTCTTACCACTCTTGCTGATCTCGGCACTGGACAACCAACTGTCTTGCACTGCAAACATCCTGCAGATTTGCTCTTTTGCCATATAACCCCTCTAGTTTTCTTCACTTTTCAGAAAAGGATATTGTCAATCTAACCAAGTTGTCAAGTTTAACCTTTGAACTCTTGTCAGGCATAATTAATTACATTCAGAATATACTATATGTGGCAACAATGAGTCAAAAAGTGTAAATGGATCCTGCTTTATTGAAACACACTGGACAGCTTTACAGGGCTCTTTGGATGTATTACTGCTACCTTGACTACCTTGTGGTCCCTTCGGATATGCCTGCCTCAAACAGAGTATGCACGTTGAACAAAAATCCCAGGTAAACACACATTCTACACATGAACAAATTACCATGTGGATTTTTTTTTTTTTTTTTACAAAACCCACACAGTCTTAGTTCTGAATGGATTACACTATATGGCAAGTCTTTCAATGGCCCCGCAATGACTACTTAAGAGCCTGTGTTCCACAGTTATCACACTGCATTATGGTCACTTCAGGCTTGGCGGTTATCTTAAAGAATTTCAAAGTACAGCTCATATCTATGAAGATGAAGGATTCCTTATGCAGGGCTACGTTTTCACCAGTTTTGTCCCTCATCCCAGATCCAGCAGTCCTACTATGGTATTTCAGAACCTCTTGGGGGAAATCACTCAGAGGCCAGAAACCAATAACTGATTGGACTTGTTTTACTGCATTATTACAAAGGTATTCTACCTAAGAGAATATCATTCACATAAGTGAGTGAAGCTTTCGGGAGATGTGTATTTCAAGATTCAAGATTCAAGTACCTTTATTGTCAAATGTGCTACATGGCAGGCATATAGCACAGATGAAATTGCAGTCCTCTCAGACCTGCGGTGCAAAATAAACAATGGACAAACAAACAGACAAACGGACACCGTACAGACAAAAACACAGAAACACAGAAAAGTACGAAAAAGTGAGGTAGTGCTTTGAAAAATGGAAAATTGAATAGTGCAAAAAATAGTGCAAAATATATTTAAAACAGTCAAAGGACAATTCTAAAGTGTCAGTCAGGATGAGAGTTTGTGAGTGGTGGCGGGTGGGCAATGGTCCGAGGTGGGTGCAGGGTTAAGAGTGTGTGGCAGGGGGGCAGAGGAGGGGGGGGGGGCAGGGGCAGAACAGGGAGGGAGTTGATCCTCCGGACAGCCTGGTGAAAGAAGCTGTCCTTGAGCCTGCTGGTTCTGGCCCGCAGACTCCGCAGTCTCCTCCCCGACGGCAGAAAACTGAAGATACTGTGGGATGGGTGGGTGGGGTCACCAGCAATCCTGATGGCTTTGCCGGTGAGGCGGGTGTTGTAAATGTCCAAAATGGGGTGGAGAGAGACACCGATGATCCTCTCAGCTGCTCTCACTATGCGCTGCAGTGTCTTGCGGCAGGACACGGTGCAGGCACCGTACCACACAGTGATGCAGCTGGTCAGGAGGCTCTCGATGGTGCCTCTGTAGAAGGTGTGCATAATGGTGGATGAGGCCCCAGCTCTTTTTAGTTTGCGGAGGAAGTACAGGCGTTGGTGGGCTTTTTTGGCCAGTGATGCGGTGTTATGGTTCCATGACAGGTCTTCGGAGATGTGCACACCCAGGAACTTGGTGCTGCTCACCCTCTCCACTGTAGCATCGTTGATGATCAGTCGAGCATGCTGTGTGTGCATTCTCCTGAAGTCCACAACAATCTCCTTCGTCTTCTCCACATTCAGACGGAGATTGTTGTCCTTGCACCACGTAGCCAGCCTGTTCACCTCACTCCTGTAGATCGTCTCATCACCGTTGTTGATGAGACCCACCACAGTCGTGTCATCCGCAAACTTGATGAAGATGTTGGAGCTGGATGTTGGTGTGCAGTCGTGGGTCAGCAGGGTGAATAGGAGGGGGCTCAGCACACATCCTTGGCGGCCCCCGTGTTCAGTGTGATGGTGCCGAACAGTCTGTGGTCTTCCCGTCAGGAAGTCCAACAGCCAGTTGCCAGTTGTATTTCTACAGTGGTTACATTTTACATATATTTTCTCCAAGATTGTGTGTTCACTGTTAGCTTATTTCACGTTTACAGAACTCTACTATCAGCAATATTAAAGCAAGTGAAAGTGAAACAGACCCAATATATTCATCCAAAGTCTGATTTGTGAAACTACCTTGGCCCTAAATGGGCTGGGAGCTGACAGTACGGCTGCAACACTACTAGTAAAGACGGCAGTAGCTCAGTGGATAGAGTGGGTCATCCACTAACCGGAGGATTGGTGGATTGGATCCCCACCTCCAACTGTCCACATGTTGAAGTGTCCTTGAGGAAGACACTGAACCCCACACATGTATGACAAATGTACTGATTGTAAGTAACTTTGGACAAAAGCGTATGTAAAGGTAGTAACACTAGCTTATAAGTGGGGCATTGGCATGGACACAACCACAAGCTCTGCACTTCTAAGCAAGTCACCATTGCAACATTAAAAAGCCAACTGCTCTTTGGTGTGACATAATAAAATCTCACGTCATTCTCTCTCAGATCTGTCTAATGGGTTCATGATATCTGCTACTATTATTGTGTTTGGTGTTAAGTCATGTAAGTAAACAATGTATTTTGACCTGTACCTGTGTGTTTGAATTGACTGTGGCATGTGTTGTCCTGTGGCATGAATGATGTCCTTGTCTTTGACATCTCCGTATCTCAGAAAGGTTGACCACATTAGCTTATCAGCCCAAAGCATTTACATTTAGGGCATTTAAGCAGACGCTTTTGTTCAAAGCGTCTTACAATCATTTGTGGGATTCGACATGTGGACAGTTGGAGGTGGGGATCGAACCGCCAACCCTCCGGTTAGTGGACGACCCGAGCTAGAGAGAGAAATAGAGTGAGACAGTGTGTGTGTGTGTGTGTTTGTCTGTGCTAGAGAACAAGAGAAGGGTAAATAAAAAATGATTAAGGAATCCAGGCAGACTCAGATGGAACGAGTAAAGCACTAGAGATAAAGAATGAATGAAGCTGGGACACTTGCTCTTAGATAATACATCTTAATGGCTTGCAAATTTGGTTTGGTGATGCTATTCTTAACCTTCCTGAAAGCAACATTAAAAACTCTATTGGGGTGAGGACTGAAAGATAGACATAGAGTCAGATAAAGACAGAAGAATGAAGAGTTAATTTTGGATGACTTAAGAAGGTTACTACTACCACAGGGAAAATACTCAAATGCATGACTCAGAGGCACAAGAATGGTCTTTACTTGTAGAAATAAGGGGCGATACACAGCTTATCAATCAGGCATTCAAGCAGAATCCGGCAGAGAGAAGGTAAAGTCCTGGAAAAAAAGTGGGGATTCTGAATCAGGGACCGTAATAATCACTAGGAATAATGCTGGGGCTTCTGACACTGAGGAACAAAGACAAACTTGCATAGAGGGAGAAAACATGCTGACTAAATACACTGACAGGGAAATAATGAGGGATGGGTGAAAACAATCAAGATGATGATGAACAAACACCAAGGGCAGGGAGTGAAGTCTTTGAAATCAGAGATGTGAGTTTGACAAGGTAAAACAACACGATGAAGATATGAGTGAAACAATATAAACATAACTGCATAAACATTTTTACTTCTGACTCATGCTCATACTCAAAAATCCACACCTAATTTTTCTCTCACCTAGTTGACCCTACCCTGTCCTGTCTTACCCCTGTTGTACCCTATTTATCCTACCCCTACCGTACCCTATCATATCCTACCCCGCTGTACCCTATCATATCCTACCCCGCTGTACCCTATTTATCCTACCCCTACCGTACCCTATCATATCCTACCCCGCTGTACCCTATCATATCCTACCCCGCTGTACCCTATCATATCCTACCCCGCTGTACCCTATCATATCCTACCCCGCTGTACCCTATCATATCCTACCCCGCTGTACCCTATCATATCCTACCGCACTGTACCCTACACTACCACACCCTAGTATTGCACGGGTGATTGCCCAGGTGATTAGCACATTATAAAAGGAGACAACTCAAGACCAGTAATCATGCTAACCCATGTCGATCACCTCTAGGTATAAAACATATGAGAGAACAGATAAAAGGCATCCTTTTTCCACATGAGGGCTAAGTAGGCGTTTAGGCTGTGTGTTGTCGTACTGTAGTTTGGCTGGAAAAGAGAGGCTGTGACTCACATTGTGTTCACTGTGACTTGCTCTGTGTTCACTGTGATCACTGAGTCGTCAGGCTATGCGCACAGCTAAGCTTCCTCCACCTAGAACAGTCAACGAGCGAACCCCCGGGAAGCTCTTGTTGTGTATGCCAAAATCACCCCCCCCCGTACTCTACCTCCCAACTGGAGCCAATACATCTCACATCTTCCATTCATCGTTATAGAGATAAACAAAGAGAGTGAAAGAGAGAGCTACATATGTGTGTGTATGTGTGTGTGACAATGGCAGGCAACTGTCTTTTTGTGTATTTGTTTGTGGAGGTGCATGTGTGCCTGTGTGTGCACCAGTAGGTTTGATGAGACCGTATGTGTGCCGTGTCCTTTGAATGCCTCCCTTTTGTCATGTCGGAAATCAATTTAAATGACCCGTAATTATTGGATGGTTGGTTGCTCTCTGACGGGTATTTGACCTGACTGTCAATGGGCCACAGTCGGGTGTTTGACCTGACCTGGGCCATGTTGGTACAAAAATGCACTGTACAGAGATGCATCGATTTAACAGTAAAACATGAAGTAGCATCACAGAAATGTGAATGGTGTGTTGGTTTGGGATTGAGTGGGTGGGTGGATGATGTCAGGGGGGTTGACCAGGATCGATCTTTGTTCAAAATCACAATATCTTACAGTTATGTATCAGCTGTTCATTAGATAACCAACATAAAGAAAAGAGGACTCCAATGACTCCACTGATAATTATGGACTGAAAATATGATCTTACCAGTTGTCGGCGTGTGACAAGTGGAAGATGATTGACATGAATGTATTGAGCGGTCAAACCTAATAGCACTTAGTGAATTAGGGACACTGTCCGGACCAAGGCCATTGTCATTACTGGTTATTACAGCATTAAATGTTACTCCTAAACAATGACAAATGATGAGTTCACTTGCAGATACAAATGATATTGCTAGACATTACAGATCATACCTCTACTAGAAACTAGGGCCAGACATGTCTTTATTTTTTCAGTAATCATGTTATATAATCTTTTTTTTTTTTATTCTGTTTATTTTATTATTCATGAGCCTTTTCAAGTAGTATAACGTTTCCCTCTAGTGGCCGTTTTTACTGTGCCAAATAACAACCCTGAACATGTGTATATTGTAGGCAAATGATGATTATCTAATTACTGATAAGTAAATTCATGCTTTACATTTACTCCTATGGACAGAATTGTCGGAATGTATATATATAGATAGATGTATGTATGTATGTATGCATGTATTATTAATATTATTATTATTATTATTATTATTATTGTTGTTATTGTGGCATCTGTAATTAATTATTATATTTTTAAGACTATATTTAACAAATATAGCCTACATATATCATGTATTTTTGTGTTTTTGCAGGTTATGGACACACTATCCAAACTGTCCCACATAGAAGCTACACATCAAAATGGAATCAGGTACGCAATATAACTCATACATTAATTCATAATTAATATATGTTTTTAAGATATAGCAAATCATTCATCATATGAGTAAAGGATTTTGTCAAATGGCAAATATACCAATGGCAGCCAATAACTCTTATTTTGTGTGAACATAGTTTCTATGAGAAACATGATGTGAAAGGATAAAACGGTTAAACGGTTGTTTGTTTAAAACCCAACACAGGGCGTTTCCCACAGAGGAGAGTGTTGAGGACCAGGACATCTACAACCATCTGGAGGATCTGATAGAGTACATACCCCCCCCCCCCCCCATCTCACTCTCTTTCTCTCTTTGTCTCTTCTCTCTGTAGGTGTTTTGTTGGCAAAGTGTAGCTGGTATATTAATTTTAGTAATATCAAATGTTACTGGTGAACTTCATGTGTACTTCAAAAGTATTTGGACAGTATTGAATGGTTAGAATTGAAATCTGCACTTTACTGCATCTAATATTATTAATAGCATATCATGGCATTTCACAAAATATAAGTTCCACGTTTTCATGCTACTTTTACTTGCTATTCACAACAACCACTTTTGCAATGGTTTGTCTCATAGCATTTACTGAAGTTTATGAGACAGCTTACTGTACACAGAGTATAGAGGACAAATGTGAAAACAATTGTAACAGTAGCCAGGGTCACAGAAGATGGGAGGAATGTATTCAAACTGCTCAGAGCTTGTCAGGAGCCTTCTGTTCTAATGGAAGATCTTTTCATATCACAAGTTTTAGTGTTAAATATATAGTACTC
>JAXIVH010000009.1:13680697-13690697 GCA_036785325.1 Urophycis tenuis | reverse complement strand
GTAATAATTTCCAGCAACAAATCTAAACATTTTCTACAGAATGATATACCACATTTTTGTAAGATTTTTTTCTTTTTTTCTATGCAGGAGTGCTCAAAAAGAGCCAATTATGGAAAGTTCACCTTGCGGGACCTGTTGGTCTTCCCCATGCAGAGGGTCCTCAAATACCACCTCCTACTGCAGGTACTGTGTCTTTATACATACAGTCCTCAAATACCACCTCCTACTGCAGGTACTGTGTCTTTATACATACAGTCCTCAAATACCACCTCCTACTGCAGGTACTGTGTCTTTATACATACAGTCCTCAAATACCACCTCCTACTGCAGGTACTGTGTCTTTATACATACAGTCCTCAAATACCACCTCCTACTGCAGGTACTGTGTCTTTATACATACAGTCCTCAAATACCACCTCCTACTGCAGGTACTGTGTCTTTATACATACAGTCCTCAAATACCACCTCCTACTGCAGGTACTGTGTCTTTATACATACAGTCCTCAAATACCACCCCCTGCTTCAGGTGCTGTGTCATCATGAATACAGTAATCAAATACCTCATCCTGCTGCAGGTTCAATGTCCTCATAAATACAATCCTCAAATACCACTTCATGCTGCATAATTACAGTCCTCAAATACAATCTCTTACTTCAGGTGCCTGTGTGTCATACACATGTGAAATTTGTGTTTCATTTCTCTTTGAGTTTGATCTTATTTGGCAAGATGAAAATGAGATGAACAACAATAATTAAAGAGGTGTGTGTGTGTTGCTCCAACTCCTTTGAATGCATGTCCCACCTATTGTCAACGTTGATCAGCGAGGAATAATTTCCATCTGTATTAATCCATGGGCTTGTGGTTAAAATCCACAAGAGAGCCAGAAGCCTTCATTGGTTCAGCCTCATGATTGGCAGTGATTAAGAGAAGCCAAACAGGGAGCTGCTCTGATTAAAGCCCCTAGGCGAGTTTCAGATGAGGCATGCGCCTTCGGTTGCCATGCGTCAGAATGCATTCTGGGATGAAAACGTCAGAAATACTTGTGGTAAACTTCCGATGTGACGAGTCACCTGGCTTTCAAAATTCGTGTAGTTTCAGGAAAACAACTTCCGCCTGCTTTTCAGGCCATTTGCTCTCGAGCAAGTGTGGACATAAGACACTCCCCTCAACATCCTCTCAACTTTGCCCTGGTTGGTTGGAATACCCTGTATATATCTATGGGAATACCGACATTAAATTCCCCACGTCAGAAGTGACATAACTCCTTTCAGAGAGGCGTCCCTGGTGCCCTCTCCCAAACTATGCATATTAAAAAGAGATTAAAAAGAGACGATTTTGAGAACTTTCACGTCGTCACTCATCATGCATTTTTTATTTTATTTATTTTATTTACACATTTCTGCACATAGCCAAGCCATTGTGCATGCAGCAAATTCATCACCTTTGCTCCTCAGCCTGCACCAATAAGGGGAGATCCAATGCCTCAAATTCGTCTGCTACGAAGAACGCAAGCGCCCCTTCGTATGCCATCTTCCTAGTACCTGTGTCCATAGATATATACAGCCTGTGTCCGCCTTGACGGGATGGGAACTTGACGTGATTATGACGAGGTTCGCCGGATCTTCTCAATTCTCGATGCAACAAATGCACAAATGCAAACGATCTGAAACTCGCCTCCTGTCACTGTCAATCAGTCTCCCCATGTGTCATGATTGGTGCAGTACCAGGTGTCCCCACCAGAGGGGCTGTAGACCACGTTTTATCAGGAACAGGACATAGAGGTATAGAAAACAAATTAAAAAAGTAAATGAAAAGGCTTCATCCATGCACATATGGAGGGGTTCAGTACAGAAAGTGTAGATTGTTGTTCTTCCCCAAAGAGCTCTGCCCACCTCCCTTACCATGCACACAACCTTGCACCTTTGCTATCCTCTGCTTTGGTGTAGATATGTAGTTCAAGCTGCAGCAGAATCTAATTTCGGATACACACACACACATACACAGGCTGATGTCTCTATGTGTGTAATGGGACACATGCACACACACACATGCACAAAGGCACACATCCACACACGCTCACTCACAGTCAGATTTATTGGTTTGAGCAATTTTGCCCTGGCCTAGCCCCATGTTCCCCATCTCATATCTAGGGTGGGCTTCCATCCACACATTTCATTTTGAAATTGCCTGGGCTGCACTCTGTCCATCAGATTTTTTACTTTGTGTTCCTCATCTCCATGTGTGTCTTCCCTCCATTCAAATTTGATCAGAAAAACAGTTTGTACATTTTTGTCATTTTTGCACTCATCTTCAGCTTTTCTTTCTTTTTGGTTCTCTGGTGCTAATCACACAGTGCACTGCCATCTGGACACGCCCGCAGATCTACTCCAGTAAGGTTTACTTCCAACAGATGGCCTCAGACAGTGGTGTGAAGGGGGGAATGTGATGAGGAGGGCAGCGAAGCAGTCAGACAGACGGCAAAACTTTGAGACTGTGGCCTTGGCACGTGATCCGTCTCAGGCTGTGATGGAGGGCCATACGCAGTGGGCGGATTATCTATGTTGATTTGTTGATTTGTGTGTGTCTGTGTTTGTGTTTTTGTGTGTGTGTGCGTGCCGATCCAATAGGAGCTGGTCAAACACACACACAATGCCACCGACAAGAGCAATCTGCGAATGGCACTGGATGCTATGAAAGTAGGTCACACACACACACCTTTGAACGGATTGTCACATCATTGTAGCAGTGCAGATATTCTGTACAGTGTAGTTTTCACTTGATATGGTTTTCACTTGATGGTCTGTCTAATTATTCCAAAATATTGATGTTGTCATCAACCTATGGGGACAGCCGCGGCCTACTGGTTAGGGCTTCAGACTTGTAACCAGAGGGTTGCCGGTTCGAACCCCGACCAGTACGAATGGCTGTGGTGCCCTTGAGCATGGCACCTAACCCCTCACTGCTCCCCGAGCACCGCTGTTGCAGGCAGCTCACTGCAACGAGTTTAAGTGTGTGCTTCACCTCACTGTGTGCCTCACCATCACTGTGTTGTGAGTGTTTCACTAATTCACGATTGGGTTAAATGCAGAGACCAAATTTCCCTCACGGGATCAAAAGAGTAATTCTTCTTCTTCTATGTACACACATGTGTTCTTGGACAGTAGCCAATAACACACAGTCCAACACTTTCCATTGTCATATTGTTGAACCTGTACCTGTATCTTAACAAGGGCCATTTGCATGGTCTGTGGACTTCATCTCCACCAGGATTATATTTTCTGTGTGAATGCAATGGCTGCATTCGGGAGAAAAGTTTTTGTGATAGTCCATCTGGAAAACACACACCCGGAGGCTGCATTCTTTGTTGTTGGGGACTTCAGCAGGACCAACATGAGGAAAGTCCTACCGGAATTCCACCAACATATTGATATTCCTACCCAACCAGACCCTGGATCACTGCTACTCTCCTCTACAGAGACTAAAACAGGATAAACCAGTTCCCAGAGTAGTTCAACAATGGAGCGACGACTCTGTGGCTGTTCTGCAGGACTGCTTTGAGTCTACTGGCAGATGTTTTGTGTTGCAGCTGATGGGGACATCAGCCCCAACCAGATGCCCTGGTTCAACGGCGAAGACAGGGCCGCATTTGGGGCTCGATCCGCTGCCTTCTTTTCCGGGTACCTGGACACTTACAAAAAGTCCAGGTATGTCTTCTGCATGGCCATCAGAGCAGCCAAGCAGAACTACAAGGTCAATCTGGAGTCCTACTACAAAGGTTCTGACCCCAGATGGATGTGGAGTGGACTGAGATCTTTGACAGGCTACAAAGAGAAAGGAAATGGAGCTGTTCAGCGCTCTGCCTCGCTGCCAGAAGAGCTCAGCAACTTCTTCGCTCGTTTTGAGGAATGCAACACCTTCCCTGCTGCAACGTTACGTGAAGACAAGGATGGCTACCCAATAATGCTATCTCTAGCAGATGTGAGTAGATCCTTCAAGAAGGTCAACCCCCCCAAGGCTCCAGGACCAGATGGCACCCTGAGCTTGTGCCCACCAGCAAGCTGAGGTGTTCACTAACATCTCCAACCTCTCCCTGAACCTTTCTGAGGTCCCCACCAGCTTCAAGTCCTCCACCATTATACCTGTCCCCAAGAAACCCATGCTCACATGGGTTTCCCAGCCTGAACGACTACCGCCCTCCGCCCCCTCCCATACTCCCTGTTTATGCATACCTGCATTAGATCATTGCAACTTTTACTCTATTCCATTGCTACTTTTATTATTTTCTATTTTATTTGATCTGTCTTTGATTTATTCTTCCTACCCTGTTGGAACATGCCTCATCCAAAACATTTAATTGTACAGACTGTAAGTGATTCTGCACATTTGATATTAAACTACTTGAACTTGAACTTGAACTTGCTTCACTTGATGGCTTTGATGGATGGATTTGATCTAACACTGCTTTGAGTAAAGTGAAGTAATGTTGTGGCATATTTCTTTGTGGTCAAATGACTGTGTGCTCCTTCTGCAGGACTTGGCCCAGTATGTGAACGAAGTTAAACGAGACAATGAGACACTTCGCGAAATAGACCAGTATCAGAAGTCCATTGAAAATCTGGTATGCACTCCTTTTGTTATCTATTGTGTGTAAAAGTGTGTTGTGTTTGTCTGGCCTGGGGGCTTTTTGTGACAAACAGTGTGAGATGAAAACAGTCTGTGTCTCTTTGTAGAATCAACCACTGAGGAACTATGGACGCCCCAAGGGAGATGGAGAGGTACGCGTTAGCTCAGTGGACAAACGAGCCAAACAGGACAGGTGAGCTGGTTGACTGACTCGACTGACTTGACTGACTGAATGAACAGCTGACTGACTTGATGACTGACGAGCTGACCGACTGGCTGATGGACTTGACTGACTGACTGATCAACCCACATTATAAAAACACAGTAAACCAATAATGAATAAAACTTTCTTCTGTCAATGGCATCCCCAAGTTCACAGTCCAACATACAGTATATATATGATTCAATGTACTGAATTAACTATATAGAAATATTAACAATGACCGGTGACAGTAAAAGCTCTACCACCTTTTTTCATACAAACATTTTTTTTTCTCAACCTTGGCTTTTTAATAGCAGCCTTGGCTGAGTCTGTGTCTTCTGGCTTCCTCCCACTCTCTCATTTCTGGTTTCTTAAAGACAAGTAGAGGTCAACGCTCCCCAAAGGAATCTACACCTAATGATAACTATCACATTTCATCTCATCTCATAATCTAATCCTATAAACTTTCTGAATTTACTCCAAAACCCCCCAAAACAAAGCATGCTGATTATGGTCATTCAGCCCCTAACCCCCTAAATAAACAGTCATCTCTTTTATGGAGATGACTTATCCTTTGTTATACAATGGTGCTGCAGTTTGCACATCAACAATGACATTTGAAAAACACAATAACATCACACATCAGGTTCAGAGCATTCTTTAGCAGTTAACTGTACTGTTAAAACACTTTTTTGGTCAATGACAGGCACATTTTCCTGTTTGATGCGGCGGTGATTGTATGCAAACGGCGGGGGGACAACTACGAGATGCAAGAAGTTATTGACTTACACCATTTTAAGATCACAAACAACCCAACGTCGGACAAAGAAAACCGGAAGGTCAGTGCGTTTATTACTGGCTTCATTGAGATGTTGCCAATGCAACCATACAGGTAGCACAAGTAGTTATATTTCAACCATGGCATGTTTCACATGCAAATGTACCACTGGTTATGTACAACAAAAAATCAAAAACAAAAAAAACAAACAAACAAACTAATTTCCCAGCCTGGGATCAATAAAGTATATCTATCTATCTATCTATCTATCTATCTAGCTATCTATCTATCTATCTATCTATCTATCTATCTATCTATCTATCTATCTATCTACCTATCCATCAAGAACACAGGTTTTGTTTGTGTTCTGATGGCGGAATTTTAAAGCCAACCAAAATGTGCAAACATCAGCCCTGCTTGCTGTTTAGTTGTCTCACAATGTGCATTCTTGCGTCTGAGACGCATCGCCATGCACACAGAGTATGGCTAGAGTTCTAGACAGCTTAGTTCATTAGTATTCCTTTATTCCTATAACCATAAGCAAAAATGTTAATGAATGTTTAGCTCATTGCGGTGATCAACTCTTTTTTTTTAAACAATATTTCACATAATTAGATGGTGATACAACCCGTTTTTTTTCTAATATCAAGGACATCATTTGGCACTTGGGTAAATATGTGTGAAACATTGTCCAATATGTGTGAAATAAACGGCTCACAAATACTGTAGCTATTGATATTAGGAAGCAAAAAAGGTGCAATATTTAACATCCAAAAGAATCACATACAATTTTGAGTTCCATCTTTCTGTATTGTGTGTACCACATTGTATGTGGTTTGTTGTTGTGTTATCGACTGAATACAAGCATGTTATCAGTTAGAGACACCTTCAAGCAGGTAGCGCTGTTGTAATTATAACTGTCAAGTCAACATATGTGGATGAAAAGGGCCATTGTTCTGATCAAGTCCTGTCCTCCCGATGCCTGCATTCACATATGCTAAACCAACCTTGTTAGGGAGGGAACCGCACCAACGTTAAACCAACCGCGTTAGGGAGGGAACCGCACCAACGTTAAACCAACCGCGTTAGGGAGGGAACCGCACCAACGTTAAACCAACTGCGTTAGGGAGGGAACCGCACCAACGTTAAACCAACCGCGTTAGGGAGGGAACCGCACCAACGTTAAACCAACCGCGTTAGGGAGGGAACCGCACCAACGTTAAACCAACTGCGTTAGGGAGGGAACCGCACCAACGTTAAACCAACCGCGTTAGGGAGGGAACCGCACCAACGTTAAACCAACCGCGTTAGGGAGGGAACCGCACCAACGTTGAACCAACCGCGTTAGGGAGGGAACCGCACCAACGTTAAACCAACCGCGTTAGGGAGGGAACCGCAATCGCGTTAGGGAGGGAACCGCACCAACGTTGAACCAACCGCGTTACGGAGGGAACCGCACCAACGATAAACCAACCGCGTTAGGGAGGGAACCGCACCAACGTTAAACCAACCGCGTTAGGGAGGGAACCGCACCAACGTTAAACCAACTGCGTTAGGGAGGGAACCGCACCAACGTTAAACCAACCGCGTTAGGGAGGGAACCGCACCAACGTTAAACCAACCGCGTTAGGGAGGGAACCGCACCAACGTTAAACCAACCGCGTTAGGGAGGGAACCGCACCAACGTTAAACCAACCGCGTTAGGGAGGGAACCGCACCAACGTTAAACCAACTGCGTTAGGGAGGGAACCGCACCAACGTTAAACCAACCGCGTTAGGGAGGGAACCGCACCAACGTTAAACCAACCGCGTTAGGGAGGGAACCGCACCAACGTTGAACCAACCGCGTTAGGGAGGGAACCGCACCAACGTTAAACCAACCGCGTTAGGGAGGGAACCGCAATCGCGTTAGGGAGGGAACCGCACCAACGTTGAACCAACCGCGTTACGGAGGGAACCGCACCAACGATAAACCAACCGCGTTAGGGAGGGAACCGCACCAACGTTAAACCAACCGCGTTAGGGAGGGAACCGCACCAACGTTAAACCAACCGCGTTAGGGAGGGAACCGCACCAACGTTGAACCAACCTTGTTAGGGAGGGAACCGCACCAACGTTAAACCAACCGCGTTAGGGAGGGAACCGCACCAACGTTGAACCAACCGCGTTAGGGAGGGAACCGCACCAACGTTAAACCAACTGCGTTAGGGAGGGAACCGCACCAACGTTAAACCAACCGCGTTAGGGAGGGAACCGCACCAACGTTAAACCAACCGCGTTAGGGAGGGAACCGCACCAACGTTAAACCAACTGCGTTAGGGAGGGAACCGCACCAACGTTAAACCAACCGCGTTAGGGAGGGAACCGCACCAACGTTAAACCAACCGCGTTAGGGAGGGAACCGCACCAACGTTGAACCAACCGCGTTAGGGAGGGAACCGCACCAACGTTAAACCAACCGCGTTAGGGAGGGAACCGCAATCGCGTTAGGGAGGGAACCGCACCAACGTTGAACCAACCGCGTTACGGAGGGAACCGCACCAACGATAAACCAACCGCGTTAGGGAGGGAACCGCACCAACGTTAAACCAACCGCGTTAGGGAGGGAACCGCACCAACGTTAAACCAACTGCGTTAGGGAGGGAACCGCACCAACGTTAAACCAACCGCGTTAGGGAGGGAACCGCACCAACGTTAAACCAACCGCGTTAGGGAGGGAACCGCACCAACGTTAAACCAACCGCGTTAGGGAGGGAACCGCACCAACGTTAAACCAACCGCGTTAGGGAGGGAACCGCACCAACGTTAAACCAACTGCGTTAGGGAGGGAACCGCACCAACGTTAAACCAACCGCGTTAGGGAGGGAACCGCACCAACGTTAAACCAACCGCGTTAGGGAGGGAACCGCACCAACGTTGAACCAACCGCGTTAGGGAGGGAACCGCACCAACGTTAAACCAACCGCGTTAGGGAGGGAACCGCAATCGCGTTAGGGAGGGAACCGCACCAACGTTGAACCAACCGCGTTACGGAGGGAACCGCACCAACGATAAACCAACCGCGTTAGGGAGGGAACCGCACCAACGTTAAACCAACCGCGTTAGGGAGGGAACCGCACCAACGTTAAACCAACCGCGTTAGGGAGGGAACCGCACCAACGTTGAACCAACCTTGTTAGGGAGGGAACCGCACCAACGTTAAACCAACCGCGTTAGGGAGGGAACCGCACCAACGTTGAACCAACCGCGTTAGGGAGGGAACCGCACCAACGTTGAACCAACCGTGTTAGGGAGGGAACCGCACCAACGTTGAACCAACCGTGTTAGGGAGGGAACCGCACCAACGTTGAACCAACCGCGTTAGGGAGGGAACCGCACCAACGTTAAACCAACCGCGTTAGGGAGGGAACCGCACCAACGTTAAACCAACCGCGTTAGGGAGGGAACCGCACCAACGTTGAACCAACCGCGTTAGGGAGGGAACCGCACCAACGTTGAACCAACCGTGTTAGGGAGGGAACCGCACCAACGTTAAACCAACCTTGTTAGGGAGGGAACCGCACCAACGTTAAACCAACCGCGTTAGGGAGGGAACCGCACCAACGTTAAACCAACCGCGTTAGGGAGGGAACCGCACCAACGTTGAACCAACCGCGTTAGGGAGGGAACCGCACCAACGTTGGAAACATTCTAAATGAACTTGCCTTAACAAATCAATGTCTCTCTCTCTTTATTATCTCTTTATCTATTGTTATAGAACATGTTTTCTTTATTTTTCAAACTGGATATGTTAAAGATGTGTACAGTATACAATGCTACCACTCAATGCACTTGCTGTCATATTCAAGATAAGTATTAGCTGTTACGGAAAATGCGAACCCCAGTAAACCAATTACCAGCCATACAAAGTTTTTTTTTTATCAAGCCATCCATTTGACATTGTCTTGTTGGGATACCAGAATAGCAGTGGAACTGTTGCAAGCTAGAGGTGTTAGCTTTTACCCCAGATGGTGTTTTAATAAACATAGCTTGGGGTGCAAAAGACACACATAAACCATGCCCAGACATACAAATACAAAGTCACACATACACACACACAGATACACACACCTTCTGTAAATAGAAGTAATTTGTTTTAACATAATGGCAAACTAACACAATAGTACTCAGCTCCACCCACACTGCAACCACAAAGTCTCAAAAACGTATTATTCAGTATGTCATTCAGCAAACACATTTGTATACAGATGTGCACAAACTCTCTCTCTCTCTCTCTCTCTCTCTCTCTCTCTCTCTCTCTCTCAGTTTTCTATTCAACCCCCACTCCTATTTCTCCACCCTGTTGTCTGAGTTGTTCAATCACACTCCAATTCCAATGCCCAGCATTTTCACACAT